>JBBPJP010000337.1:0-27572 GCA_038088775.1 Boletus barrowsii
ATGGTGGTGATGAACTACGCAAGTATTGTCCTAGGAGTGACTTTTCGATCTTAATCCCCACTTTACCTCGGCTGCTTGTGGAGGTTAACTCCACACCAGAGGAGTCATGGCCTAAGGATCTTATCCGGATGCTTACAACAGGGGCTTTTAACGTCCGTTTCGCGAATAACCACGTGAGCACGTTCAAGGAGAAGAAGAATTTCGTCCTCTGCGCCGTCTTTATTTTCAACAATGGCGACGTCATTCGCTATACCTTGTTTCAGAAGGAGAACGATGGAACGGTATGTTGTACTTTATAATGTGACGATCAATTCTCAGGCTCAGCCGTCGCAGGTTTATTACAACGAACTAATATTCTCGTTGAATCTCCCGCTTGGTCGCGCCGAGTTCGTGCGCTCCCTGTACAACCTTCTTTCCGTAAAGTTAGACCAAGAGCAAGACAACGCCGCGAAGCGCGCAATCGACGAGCTCCATAATAGGATCAAAGATCGCGATTTGAAGTCGTTGTACATCAAGAAACCGACCGGTCATGGCAGCAGGAAGCGTCGTCGTACAAATAACAACGACGATGATGGTACGGACGGAGGGGGTGGAGATGACCGCGCGCAACTTAGAGCACATGGCTATGAAGTGAAACCGGATGTCATCGTGGATGACGGCGGCGGCGAATGGCAGCCACTTTCCCAGGTTCTGGTAACCGTCTTTTACTTATGCACCATGCTGACCCTCGACCTCAGACACCAGATCATATTCTCACCGTGTATCGACCCTCGAACTCGGACGAGGAATTCATCGCGAAAAAAGTTCGGGAGCAATCGAACGAGCTCGAGATCTTCAGACTTCTTGATACCATCCCACTCAAGTCTGACCATGTCATCTCGTTGATCGATTCGTTCAACGGGTGGGCCATTCAACCCAAAATGATCACCGTCGGGGACTACATTGATTTCCGAGCCATTCCTGACATATTTGAAAGCAAGGTTTCCCAAGTCCGCCTGGGCCTCATCAAGGGTGTCGCGTATCTTCACGAGCATCGCATCGCTCACAGGGATATCAAGCCAGACAACCTTGTTGTCGACAAGGACTTCAACTTGAAAATCATCGACTTCGATATTGCAATGCGAGTAAAGGACGAGGACGAGGAGGTCGATGACCAGTGCGGAACACAAGACTGGATGGCCCCCGAGGTCGAGAAGAAGTTGATGCACAGTCCAATCAAGGCTGACCGATGGGCTTGTGGGCGGGTTGTTCAGTCCCTACTTGATAGATTCCGCAAAGAAGACGAATCTCTGAGGGTGTTTGCGAGGGACCTGATGGCGCATGATCCCAAGCAGCGGCCATCAATGCTTGAATGGGGCAGGTATTCAGCTCTGCCGTTCTCGGACGCCGGAAACATAGGGAATTCCGACGCAAGAAAGGTCTCGCGGCCTCGACGGGACCGAGTGGAGGGCGACGGAGAAAGCACAAAGCCCCCAAATGTGAAGAAGCAGAGACTTGAGTTGGGCCAGTATAATATGGGTGGATTCCGAGATTGCTATGGCCATAGCATAGGCTTAGGGATCGAGGTTGAGGCACACTGACGTTTATTGGGACAGTCAAGAGGTTTGCGTCACATCAAGTGTATGTACGGATCGTGTATCGGCATGAAAAGTGTACCAATGTAATCTGTTGGCCGCCAAAAGCTACCCCTCGAGATTTTTCACGCAAACTTCAAAAGTCATAGGATTCAAAAGCCTACAGGGGTTACGAATCATCTCCTTCCATTTTTTTGACTGTTGTTCGGCGGCCGGACTCCTCAGAGAATTTTACCTTGCCATGTCCACCGTAAAGTACGAATTTGATCCTAGGGTATTCCATTCCGCCGCCTCGGGCCTAGTGGCTTGTGCGTTCCTGTCTTCTCGCTTGGTGGGTGTGAGTTGGATCACGTTTTCTAGTGTTGCTGGGTATCCAATCGCTGGCACATCACAGGGTTGACTTTGGGGGGAACTGTCGTTGGTGATCCAGTCAGGCAAGATAGTTGAAATCCAAGTGTAATCTTGATGATCATCAAAGGATAGTCCAGTTCGCCCCAAGTTGAGCATAACGGCTCAGCGAACAAAGACAGAATTCAGGATCAACATACAGCAACAAGGGACAGGGTGCTTTGAGGCTAGACATTCCTATCTTTGTCCATCCAGATACAGTGGTTGGAAATGAAGCCATCTACGCACCAACCAGTAGCCTGCTCCCTTTCTTCTCCTCACGAAGAGCGCATCTTCCAAGGAGGTCAGCCTGACCACGCGCCCTTACAATTCGTTGGACAATGAACCTGTCCGCAGCGTGACCCAGCGACTAACTACATGTTACGTGTCTTGTGGATTGCAAGACTGAACCCAAGGTGCGATCTCAAAGCAAAAGGTAAGACATCATTTGGAAACAGTCATAAAAACTTATGCAGCACCCAAATAACCGTGAACGGGTTTCGCCAACGACCTTGCGCAAACGAGCTTTCGTCAAAGAGCGTGTTGCGCTCAGGAACCTCGTGCTGAATACCATGGTCTCAACGCCAACGCGTCGAGGTACAACAGAAAAAGAATACACGCGTCGATGGAGTGATGTATTAAATTTTCCAAGCGACAAAGGTGTATATGCAGTTCTACCGATCTACTTCACTAGAGTCGGAATACCTTATAAGAACACACGGTCAAATGGACAGAATATGATTGCTCACCCAAATACGAGATCCATCGTACCGATGATGGCCACAGCATCCGCCAGCATGTGCTAGAAACAAAGAAACGGTGGTCAGTCGGCTACTCACGGATACAATGGTAATTTGCTAACCTCTGGAAGAGAAAACGAGTTTTATTAGTTGTCTTCGGTTGAAGGAACATCGAGAAGACTCACGTCTCATCATAAAATCAGCGCCTGCTAAATGAGCGAACCCGGGGGCACGGATTTTACATCGATACGGACGATTTGTACCGTCACTGTGCGATCTCAGGCGTTAATGTCATTGATGAGGGGACGATGGAAGGACCAAACGCACGATACAAGATAGACAGCCATCTCGCCCTTGGGTGCCTCGATAGCGCTGTAGGTCTCACCTGGAGGTACGGAGTAACCCTCACTGAAAAGCTATTGAGCATTTACGTTAGTGACGTATGTGAGAAGGAAGGATGAAACATGCTTTGAAGTGGTGGATGAGGGCCTCCATGCTCTCCTTCATGGAGGCACGAGAGGGGGGGACAAGCTTGTTATCGTCGACTTTGATAACGCCAGTAGGCATCTTGTTCAAGCACTACATTACATTGCATCTCAGGAACAGCAGCGGAGAGGAACAGCAGAGACACGCACCTGGTGAATGATACGCAGGCTCTCTCGGAATTCTTGAACTCTGCAAAGATATCGGTCGTAGCAATCACCATTCTTGCCGACAGGAACATCAAACTCGACCTGACACGGAGGTAAAACAAATATAGGAACAGAGGCTGAGTGGGCATGCAGTGCCCTTTGCGTACCTCGTCGTACTTGTCGTATGGTTGTATCTTTCTCAAATCCCAAGGAATACCACTTCCGCGCAACATGACACCAGTGAAGCCGTAATCTAATGCCTCTTTGGCAGTCACGACACCGATACCGATAGTACGTTCTTTCCATATTCTGTTGCCAGTCACGACTTCCTCGATCTCGTCGACGCGTGAGCTAAATTGGGTTGCCCATTTATGGATGTCTTCGAGGAGGCCATGAGGGATATCGAAGGCGACACCACCTGGACGGACGTAAGCTGCGTGGAGACGTGCACCAGAGACGCGCTCGTAAAATTCCATGAGTTTTTCACGCTCCTCGAAACCCCAGAGGAAAGGCGTGAGAGCACCAACATCCATAGCATGTGAAAGTACTGCCATCAAGTCTGAACAGAAATCTCGTAAATGATACTCGACACAAAAAAAATGCTACGAACGACTGAGAATGCGGGTGATTTCACCAAACATGGTTCGAATCCACTTGGCACGTTCGGGTACCTCGATATTGAGAAGTTTCTCTACGGCAAGAGTGTAACAGAGCTCGTTCGTCACTATGGAATCGATCAATTCTTAGGTGCAATGTCTTTAGTATGGATGACACGAACTCATGGAAACGTAGTCGAGACGGTCAAAGTAAGGAAGGGCTTGTGTGTAAGTCTTGTATTCAATGAGCTTTTCCGTCCCGCGGTGGAGGAGACCAATGTGCTAAATAATTGTAAGACAATAATGCAGCTGGTCACGAACGGGAACGCACAGGGTCAGCTCGGAGGATTTCCTCTCCGTTCAGTTCCAAAATCATACGGAGCACACCGTGAGCAGCGGGGTGTTGGGGGCTGAGACGCAGCCTGAGCAAACTACCCTTCGAAGAACCGTGAACACTCACCCAAAGTTGACTATATGCGCCAGCATTCACATCAACAAGAGGACACAAAAATAGGAAAACCCACCGGTAAAATGTCTCAACTTTGTATCTGCACGTGTCCCGGTCTCTGCTAGTATTTCCGCTGCAGACATGTCGTGCAGGTCCTCGACGGTGTGTGTGTCAAATGGATTCTTGGTTGTGGACTGGACTTCAGGCCTCCATCGCGCCGGAGACGTGGCAAAAGAGCGAAAAATGGTACGCCTTGGTAGGACATGCCGGCGTAGGAGAGCGCTTGCCATCGTCATCGTCGTCGAGGACGAAGTTGTTGGGAAGGTGCGGCGTAAATCGGTTGTGGCGGTGAAGCGGTGAGCGGGAAGACCTCCCCTTGAGGGGTCGCTTCGACTCGACTCGTACCACTCTCATCATGCTCTCGTACTGGTGGAGACTCGGGCTGCTACTTGTTCTTCCCAGCGCAATCTTCGCAGAAGAAAAGCCCTGCACTGTGCACGACAGTGCCAACAATTACTATGATCTGAACCCTCTTAGAACTAGGTGGGTCTCGCAACGTAAGCGTCGTGTTGTGCTCGCTTACCATGTCTCAGCAAAGACCACCAATTTAAAACCGATGGCGGACACGATGTCTACCTGAATTTGTGTGGAGGGATAAAAACCAAACCTTGGAACACAGGGTTGGATGATAGCCATGTCGATATCGCAGGGCTCGTGAGGAGGGACCACGGAGACTTTGCCATTGGGTAAGTCCGATCCATTTCTGTACACTGTATTGTAATGAACGTTGGATGGACCAGTCTCGTGAATACAACGCTGGAGATCAAGGATGGCGGTTTGATGCTCCGCCAGTCACAGGGATCCCCGTGTATTGGAATGGAAGACGAGCGAGGCAGTTCTACCATCCTCTTCATATGCGATATGTCTGTTTATTCTGCAGGTTCGACATCGACGTTGGAATTCTACGAT
This sequence comes from Boletus barrowsii, assembly GCA_038088775.1. Classification (NCBI taxonomy): domain Eukaryota; kingdom Fungi; phylum Basidiomycota; class Agaricomycetes; order Boletales; family Boletaceae; genus Boletus; species Boletus barrowsii. The sequence continues at coordinate 5,347 of JBBPJP010000337.1, forward strand.
AACTAACGTATCCTCGTGACAGGTAAATCTGTACTTCTTGATTCATGGCCATCCGAAGAGGATAGGGCTTGCCACTACGAATTTGAGTGGCGGACACATGTAAGACATTCAACTTCCCTTGGGAACCTGTAGTTGACATCCTTTGCAGTATGCATGTCCTGTCGGAGAACGCGGCTTCTTCGGAGGACTAATTGTCTTTTTGACCATATCGTATGTTGTAATCTTATCCATCGCGCTGGTGCTGACGTCCAAATTAGAACCATAATCTTCCTGATGGCATTCATGGTCATCAGTACCATTTACAACCGCTTTGTACTCCGTCAGAGAGGATTCGACCAGCTGCCGAAGTTTACCTTGGGACACGCACGCGAGATCTGGGAGGTCTCCTCAGAATTCGTCCGCGCTCTGGTAGATTATGTCGCCGCTGCTTGGAATACCCGGCCGAGAGGTTTTAGGAGCGTAAACCCGACATCACACCATTGGACATCGAGAGATGAAGAGGAAGCACTAAGAACTTCTGATCCTCTTGAACCAGATCCAGAGGATGCCCATGGCACAGAGGAAGGAGAGCGAGAGGCTTTTCGTTTGTAGGATCTAGACTGTAGCGTTATGCAACCTATTATTACTTGCTAAATCTGGAGCCGACGGTATCTACCGAAGCCACCTCATTTTCCTCCATTGGTTTCCATCATGGCGAGAGACATCAAGTTATCAAAAGGACCACGCAAGGGTCACCCGTTCTCGAAGAAACACCTAGATCGCCGGAAAGACAAGGGCAAAGCACGGACCATTGACGACGTGTATGAATATGCCCCATCCAAAGTCCGTCGCGCAAAAGTCGCGCTCTCGTTGGACCGTCATGAGGTCGAAGGGCGACGATATACCTCGGACGACGAGATGGACCTCGCCGGGTTGGGTCAGGAAGCGATGCAGAAGCTACGTGCAAGGTTGATGGATGACGAAGATGGGGATGCAGGTCGCCGAGTGGATAGTGAAGACGATGAGGACATCGATAGTGAGGACGCGTTCGAGGAAAGCGATAGGGACGATTTTGCAGGGTCTGGATTCGTACACAAGGTCCGTCTGCGATGTGCTATCTTGTCTTGTTCATCTGTCGTTGATGATTGGTGTCTGTTAGCGTGCCAATGCAGGCGCTTCGCGCAGAAACGGGGCTTTGAATAGGCGAAGACACGCGGTAAAGGAGGTTGATCTTAACGAGGACTCTGATGTTCAGTCAGGTGATTCCCGGTTAGTCTCGGAAAACGAGCAGGCTGAGGAAGACGAGGATGAGGATGAGATGGACGAGGAAGTCTCAGGAGAATTCTTTGATGCCCTCGATGTTTTCGACGGACGTGCAGATGTGGAAAACGGGGAGGATCCCCCTCGCAAGGAAGACAAGAAGTTACAAAATATACAGGCGAAGGACGAGGACGAGTGGCGAGGGACGCAGGACGCAGACGTACGTATGGGTGAAGATGAGCCTGAGGATGAAAACGAAGACGAGAATGAGGAAGACGATGAGGAAGACGAAGACAGTGCAGTCGACGAGGATGACGAGCTACGTATTTCTGCATCTGACGCTGAGGACCCCTCATCCGAAGCACTTGCCGACCTTGAAACTTTCCTCTCAAACCTCGGCCCCACCGCACCTCAAAAACGCAAGCCGGGCGAGGCGGTAGAATCCGATCAGAAAAAACGTCGTCGTGTCACCGACCGCACCGAAGCTGGCGAAGAGAACGAGTTTGGGGTTCGAGGTACTTACATCCAGTGATATCACACATCTCATTTTAATACCCGTATAGGCTCGAGTGCTCTCAAGCTGGATGATCTTCTTGCCCCGCTCGCATCTTCTGATTCCCTCGTTGCCCTCAAAAAATCGGCGTGGCCTCTAACCTCATTCAACTTGAAAATGAAAACACTCTCCGCACCGCTACCTCAAAGAGCGCAGGAACGTCTCGACCGAGAAGCTGCGTATGAAAAAACAAAAGAAGAGGTAGACAAATGGTCGGCCACGATGAAACGCATCAAAGAGGTAAGCCAAATTCCAACTACAAGTGCAAAAATATCTGAACCCCATTCTAGGCAGAACACCTCAGTTTTCCTCTACAGGCTGAGAAACTGAGTCGTGTCTCTAACCTCGAACTAGCAGCCAGATTCACAGTAAGCCTGTTGCATTCTCTCAACCCAGTGGTTCTCTTCCTTATCCCCTCTGTAGCCATCCAACGAGCTCGAATCTGCCGTCGACAAGCTTCTCAAATCCGCACAGCTACGGGATGAAGATATAGAGCAGACGGAAGCACTCAAAATGGCACATCTCAGCGTGGAAGAAGTAGCCACGCGTCGTGCTGAACTTCGAATGATGCGCGAGATGGCATTCCGGGCGGATAGAAAAGCGAAGCGGATAGCCAAGATCAAGAGCAAGACGTACCGACGAATACGAAAGAAGCAGCGTGAGCGGCTGGATGGGGCAGGTGGGGACGAGGATGAGGGTGTGGAAGATGAGGAAGAGCGGTTGAAGGCGGAGGTGCAGAGAGCGAGGGAACGGGCGACGCTCCGACATAAAAATACGGGGAAGTGGGCCAAGGCAATGAAAGGCCGCGAAGGTCTCGATCAGGATCAGCGACAAGCCATTAGCGAGATGCTCGAACGCGGGGAGAAGCTACGGCGGCGGATACGTGGGGAGAACAGCGATGACGACGGAAGCGAGGACTCCGAGAGCGGTGAAGAGGAACAGGACGAAGAAGCCATCAAGCGTGGTGCTTTCGACGAGCTCGCTGCACTGCGCGTAGAGGATGATGCGAATCTCCCGGACCTCAAGAGCAAGAGCGTGTTCAATATGAAATTCATGCGCGATGCCGCTGCGAGACAAGCGGGAGAAGCTGACGCTCAGGTCGAGGAACTTCAAAAGGAATTAGGGTTCGGGATCGACAGAGCAGAAGACGACGACGATGACGGGGCCGACGCCACCGCAGCTCCTCCAAGTGATACGACGATGGTGCAACGCACAGGCGGACGACTCTCATTTCGGCCGGGGGCGCCGCCTGGCGCTCTCAGGCCACTCGGTTCCTTGGCCTCGGATACATCCAGCGTCACCCTACAGTCCGCTGACCTTTTGCAAGACATACCCGCCCCCGAACCAACGCCCACTTCGAGTATGACGACACCTACATCTCCATCTATACCCAACCCATGGCTCGTGCCTAGCGCGACCTCGGGACCGTCTCGAAAACGAAACGAAATACGCGTGCACAAGGACGCAGACGCGTCGACCAAATCGTCAAACAAGCTCAAAAAACAAAACGAGAAGCACGCGGACGAGAGGGAACGCGCCAAGGACAATGCAGTGCTCGAAATTGACGCCAACGACGTCCTTACTATTCCAGAACCTCCAGCGCCTAGCGTGTCGGGTAAGAAGGGCAAGGCAAAGGCCCGACAAGGTGTCTCCAAGGCGTCTGCTGGTCCATCGAGCGTTGCACCAGACGAGGGCGATGAATCGGACGTCCCGAGCGAAATTGAGGAACAGGAACGCGCAGCAGAGGGAAAGGATACTGGCAAGAGCGTCCGGGTGTTTCAACAACGCGACCTTGTCGCCCTCGCCTTTGCGGGCGACAACGTGGTACAGGTACGTACATCCTGTATTCCTTTCCATCTGGGGGTATACTCACACGACGTTGTGCGCTGCGCACGGTGTAGGCCTTTGAGGAAGCCAAACGACAAGAAGCAGACGCCGACGCGCCTCGCGAGGTAGATACGACCCTCCCAGGCTGGGTACGTCTCTCCATCCTATCTCCTACCCACACCACATCTCAGATTCACGTTCACGTTCATTGTTTTTTTTATTACGTTTGACATCCCCCACACTATCCCACGTTGCCCGTCCATCCCCGCATCACCAACCAGGGCGCCTGGGGCGGCACTGGCACCAAAAAACGACCGCCTAAACCCCACCTTATCAAATCCCTCCCAGGCATCGCCCCATCCGCCCGCGCAGACCACGCCAAACCACACGTGATCATCTCTGAAAAACAGGACAAGAAAGCGTCCAAGTACCGCGTGCGCGAGCTGCCGTATCCGTATACGAGCCATGCACAATTTGAGCGACAGATGGCGGTACCGTTGGGGAGCGAGTGGAACACGCGGGTTGGTTTCCAGCGGGGGACGTTGCCACGTGTGGTGAAAAAGGTGCGTGGGTCCCGGTGGGCTGGCGTTGGGCGCTGATGTCGACTCGACTTTTTCTCAGATGGGCACCGTGATCGATCCGTTGGAAAAGCTATTCTAAGCAAGTCGACGCTTATCGAACAATGTGACCGATTTGGGCGTGGATGAATCGATGATGGATCCCCCCTGGCTATACAGAGTATATGACCAAATGCGTCTGCGTACAGGCAGAGATGATACCCAAAACGCCCTAGTTCAATCAACACTGTCACATATACATTCGATGTACAATCCGGCCCGAAAGACAGGTATACATTTTCATCGCCACGCGGCGTACATGAAAAACGCCAAGATGTGTGTCGGTGATTAAACCTCGATGCATACAATATCATACATTCTAAAAAGTGCAAGCTATGACAAAGGGAAAAAGGAAAAAGACGACTCATGAAATGAAAATGAATGCCGAAATCAAAGAAACACAGCTCCAGCTGGGCTACGCCCGCACCATGGATCCATATCCAGAGTGTCGGGTCAGACGCATCGCCTGGATCATGGTTCTCCGAGGGCCCAAACATTGAGTGTTCAGGCGCGCAATGATATCGGCACCTGGTCGAATCGGTCAGTCACGTCTAGACTCTCGGTCGCCGTCCAGGCAAGGATCGCGTAAATTCCATGGTCGACGTTGATATCGGTTCGGCAAGCCATTGAGTAGTCGCACTCTTCGGACGAGAATGCGTGCCCTTTGTGAGTCGATTCCGACGGCTGAGCTCTTGTCCTGTATCCACCCTATTAGCCTCTGCCGTCGCCGCCATCGCCCCTTTCGTCCTGATTCTCGTCTTCGTATCGGTGTCCTCGACCGGACCTGACCCGGTGGCGCCGACCAGTGGCGCAGACGCTCTTGGACTCGTCCGGGCTACCACTGAACCATCTCCAACCCACTCTTCCGGAGCAGGCCTACAATCTGGACCACGCATGCTTGCAACAAGCCCACCAGCACGTCCGACAATGTGATCGCGCCACGAGAAAAATGTCTTGCACACCCGCTCTCGACAGGACTGACCCACTCTACGCCAGGCACGTCGACGACCGGTCCGGGCCCCGATCTTGCAGGTATGATTCTCCTCCATGTCCGCACATACGCCTTGATGTCGAGGTACAACGGCCGGATCATCCCTCTCGTGCTTCTTCTCCGCGTCGACCGTGTCCATTCCCAACCGATCGCGCGTCCCATGACCATCGCGTGCACCGATACCGCCAACCATCGGCGACGCTCCATCCAACGAATGAACGCGGGAACCAGCACGTCGCATACCAACGCTATCCACAGCCATACCCGTCTGGCGCCGCTTGCCCCCATCAGCTGGCGTCGTCTGGCCTCGGTGCCCCATTTCGGTTATCCAGGAGTGGCAACGGCAACGACACTGCAGAGATACATTTACATTCCCGTCGAAATCGGGCCCCGAAGTGGATGGAATGCTCGACAAGCGAACAGGTCCTGTCGGCCTCGACTCGGACAGATCCGTGGCGTGATGGCACCCGCCAACGCCATCGCGTTTGCTGTCACTCTTGCCCTGGTCAGGGGAGGGTTCCTCTACCCGAAAAGAGGGCAGATTGAACCTTGCATTTGTATCGGCCCTATCGTGAATGCCCTGGCATGCCTGTCTTGCATCAAAAGGTACACTATAGAAAACGTGGTCAGGTGGCAGGGTCACCCCAACGAAGATGAATAGCAACGAAAAAGGATATTGACATTCGCTCCGACGGACTCATTTCCGCAACCTGTTGATATATAAATACGTACACCCGAGAGAGACTCGGGATAAGCACAGCTTACCTCGGTGTCAGCATCGATTATGGCGGATGAATGCGATAGGCTGAACGTGTCTAGGGCGTCAAAGTAAACTGTGCTATCAGATAACGGCAAATCAGTGCATGCGTCGGAACAAACGGGTTTGCTGCAAAAGGAATCGACCTGTGGACGATGTTCCCATCAGGGTTGGGACATGATTCACGATCAAGACTGAGAGAAAATACCCGCCAGTGGCGTCGGAGAGCGCGTGTAGCCGTCGGCCTCCCATGTCAACAACCCGTCTGGATCCTTGAAAGCCAGACATTCAGACACCTATGGGGCAACAGTTGAGCGTTCGTCCAAACAAGGAGCGTACGACGAGAGCGCTCAACATAACTCTTCAGTCACGCGTGCGAGTCGACCACGAGGGGACGAGGTCGCGCGGAACGACGTCCCCAGCGTCATTGACATCGATCGCTTTCCAAAGCTGTCAGCGGGACGAGAGTGCATGGATACCAACACCAACGCTCACGTCAGGTTCCCACATCGGCGCGGGCGAGGGAACTTGGAGGTAGCGCCGGCCCGGGGTTTGGCTCTGGTTTGTACCTGGCGTCTACATGTGGCGTGGTGGAAAGATTCATGAAACACCAAGAGTGATCGCTCGCATGTTCGACGTACCTTGGGTCTAAGCTGGTGCCCCGTCACCGTTACTCCCTGGGTCCGTCGCGTCCTCTGAATCGCCCCGCCGCGCTCGCTCGCAGCAGATGGCAGCGCCCAGCTTGAAGGTGTATACCCCGGGGTACCAGCGAGTGCCGCATAAAAACCTGCCATGGATCAGTCTTGTAATGAAAGACGCCATCTTCTCGAAGAGGACCGCACTATACTCGTGGGGAAACTTGTACAGAGGATCGGGTAGCGACGCCGGGATCTCGAACGACTGTCAAAGTTGAGCAAGATGAGTCGTCGGATCGGCGTGGGCATCAGAGGCAAACAAGAAAAAGTATACTCGCCGGCTTGGGTTTGACGATCAGCTTGATGGCCCGTCTGACCTTGGGCAGCGTCATCTGAGATCTCTCGCAATCGTGGGACAAAAAGGTTCGAGCGTCAATGTTTTATAACGTTCAACTTGCATACAGCATTCCAAACTCCAAAAAAAAAAAATTGTAAAACGGAAAAATGTCTGTCCCACAACTACGAGCCCGGTAGATGAATCCACCACCGACCTCTACTCATTAGAGACTCGAAAAACGACACACGTCAGCCCGTGCGCCTGCAGAGTGCCAAAACGACACTTTACAGCGGGCCGACGCGGTCTGGTTGATGTTCCACCAACGTAACGAGCCTTTGGTGTCGCTGGAGATGAAACCACCTGGCCCTGACTTGTTGGTGGGTTGTCGTGCGAGGGGTTATCGTTGCATATGTCATTGGGAATGTCGTCTATGATAGTGGTGAAAAAAAGGGATAATATACAGTCGATGACTAATCCATTCCCACGACTGGATTAGGCAAGTGTTGTCGTTCGTCTCGGCGGTCCCCTCGACACGATATCCTACGCCAATTCCACGGCTCTCCCCTCGCGCTTGTGCACCCGCCCAGCCTTCATAACAAACCGGATACTCTCCGCGGACACCGCGCCTTCGAAGTTCCCCTCGACGTCCCCACACGTCCCAATCACGTCCGCAGCGAAACCCCGCCGAATCGCTCCAAACGGCACCTCATTGTCCCCCTGCCACCGTTCCTCCTCCCCCTCCCGGGTTAACCTCGCCAGCCTCGCCGCCCCCCGCCGCCCCTCCCATCCCATCGAGCGCACACACTCCCACCCCCCAAGCGTGCCCCACCTTAACACCTTGCGCCAGTCTGCGCCCAATCTTACCATCAACACCATCTCGAGCGCGTTCTGTCCGTGCGCAAACACCCCCGTGTCCCCACCACACGCTATATTCTCCATCCCCTCCTGGAGCGCAGCTCTAAACGCCCCGGACGCACGCGCCCACGCACTCCCCGGCCTGTCAGATCCTTGGGAAGCGGTGTAATACGCCGCGAGCGTCGGGACCCACGTCGTCTTGGACCGCGCGTCGTCTGTATCCGTGCCTGTACCCATGTCTGTAGACCGCTCGAGAATATCATACCCATGTTCGATCGAATCCACGCCCAACGTGACCAGCTTCTCAATCGTCGCTCCATTTGTCGCATGCGCTGCCACCTTGGCCCCATATCTGTGCGCACACTCCACCATCGCCCTCAGCTCTTCCTCGTCAAACGTATTCATCGACGTCTCCCCCGTCTCCGCGGAGACACCACTCATCCTCGATCGAACCCGGTAATCTATGTTCAAACAAAAAGGGGGGGGCATCAATCCCATGACAAAGACATACATGAACGCGAGCGGAAATGAAGGACAGCAAGACCTCTCGATAAAGATAGTATTCAATCCGACCCACTCACCTGCATAAATCTACCCACCCGATTTGAACACCCACCGCATCCCAACACAGCCCAAGACCATCATTCCCCAGCGAAGCGAACCGATGGGGGGAACGTGTATCAAATCGAAGCACACCCCCACGCCCGCGTGCCACCACGGCATGGACACCGAAGCCATGGAAAAGAACCCCCATACACCATGTCAGCAGATGAACAAAATGGACCTTGTCAATGCCCACATACACGTACATACAGATGCATACAGACTGACCTTGATCCAATCTGCCCCTGCGCCAATCTGTCGACGGACGGCCTTGATGCATTCGTCGCGACCGTCTGCGACGGCGGCGCCTGTGATACCGTCGACGCTTTCGCTATCGACGTGGATAGCACCCTTGGGTCCTGTACGACGCAGTGAATCAGTATCTCTCGCGTGAACATTGCCTTCTCCGCAGCAACATTTCTACTCAGCCCATCAGCGGACTTGGCGATGATAAGGAGGAAATAGCAAGAAGATGGGGTGTACGACACGAGCGGCGCCAAAGGGGGACAAGGAAAAGCGGGAAATGAGAGCTGAGAAACGGGAACTCGGGAAAAAAAAAGAACGATCAAGGGACGGCGGATATGAATCCAAGAATTGGCCGAGAGCATGTGGGATCGAAACAGAGAAGACGAGGGAGACGAGAGAGATCAGTGTTGGCGTACGACGTACCATAGCTCCCTGTGGGTACGATCGCCCTGGAGGCACAGAAATACCTTGGACCAGGTATGAGGGCATTGGACGTCGTGCCGCCCACATGTGTGCTGGAGAGACATTTGCGGAGGGCGACATCGGCGTCGGCTGCGCCTTCTGTGCCAAGGTCGCTACAACATGGTACACGTGAGCGGTTATAGGGGGGACGGAACATATCTAACAGGAGAACGATGCCAGATTCCGTCAGGAGGGAAACAGTTGAGACATGGTTGCGCGCATCGATAAGCGAGGCAAAACATGACATTGAACTGAAAATAATAAAATGAACGTGCTTACCGAACGGTCGTGAACCCCGCCAAAAGCGTTCGCTTAGCGTGGACCGTTGCTCGAATCGTGCGTTCGGTGAGAGACTCCTTGGTGAGCTGGTCCTCCCAGGACGTCTCCGCGTACGGGTGTAGGAATACTATTGGTCGCGCCGATTCAGAGTCAGTGGCATGCATGACACAGGCACACGACGTTGGACTCACGGTGGACATGTGCGTCGACGAACCCAGGCAAGACCGTCAACCCGCTTAGATCGATCACCTCCTCTCCAGCTTGAGCCTGGGCGTGAGCGTCATACGGCGACACGTCGAGCACGCGTCCCGTCGCGCGATTCACCCTGATCGCTTGTTTCTCTACCAACGTCAACGTGTACGGATCGAACAGTTTACCAGCGATGATTCGGATGACACCCCCGGTATTTGTATGCATGCTTGTGTCTGTGTGGGTGTATCTGTATCAGCGATGGCGGCCAGCTGAGCGGCGCTTCGTACGCTGTACGCATCTCGCACCGCGGTGACGCCACCACGCAGCACTGGCAACAAACACGTACCCAGACTTGAACTCGTCGCCACGTCATGCACATCACCGGGCATCCGCGTCACCGTGTCTGAACGCATCCTATCACGTTCCGTGTCCGTCGTCGCTTGGCGTCACGGTATAGGTCGAAGGGCCCTTCTCAGGCTCGCGCGCGCGCGTTTCTTCCCGTTCTCACTCCCACCACCACCCTTGCACGACTGACTCGCGACGCACGCTCACGCACCGCGGGCTGACCGGGATCCGCGACGGGTGCGTCGTACTCGGCGCGCATCGTTGGCGTTGATCCCACTCTCGTCGACGCAGCGCACATGTGCCCATGCCTGCTGTCATCCCATGCCTGCCCTAGGGTTCCCCTACCGTGCGACCCACTCCGGCTCTCACCTTGATCCCCGCTGTCACGGTGAGAAAGACGACCGGTGTAAAGATAGCCCCATACATACGACGACTCCACACGCGGCTAGTACGACGATCGACACACGTCCCCCATATCCACTCGGGTTTAGGTGCGCCACACGGTCTCACGCGGACAACGCATACCAGTCGCTTAGGACTACCCCGAGTGTGATTCAAAACATGTGCACGATATGATTCTAGGCGACAACAACAATGAAATGATAATCTCTTGTGCGTAGAAAGAAAAGAGACAGGGTCCATGAGTAATGCATGCATGCAAAGCACCAAAAAAAAACACGTAAAACTATAAACCCAAGCAGAACATGTATGCAAAAAAGATGCGAGAAAATATGGTAGATGTAGCTGATAAACAAGTGTATGGACAAGAAGATGAGCATGTGACACCGAACCCATCAGTGTAACAAGAGGAAGCGCACGCCGTAAACAAGGGAACGAGGGCAAACATTACTGACGGGCCGGTATGTATGTAGAAAAGATGGTACGATGGCACATAGCTGAAGCGAGGTGTGCACGAAAAAAAGAAGATGGAAATAGAAGATGCGGTGAACGGAGATCTACGGTAGATGTAAAAGATGCAACTGCGCTTGATGAGGGGGAATGCGGTGATCATCAATCACGGGTGGTCGGGGTATGTATGTACAAAACACTTAGGGATGCAAAAACGACGCGATCCACGGAGCAAACGAAAAGAGCGTGTGATGTATGTGATGGTTGGGTATCGCGAGGTGACGCGTGTCACTCACGCTTGGACATGGCAAATGCGCCTTCGACGGTCACTAGCTCGCCAGGGTGCGTGGTCGTTCGCCAATTTCCGACAAAGTTTTGCCCCCCTACGACGTAGCCAGTGAAGACCCAAACACCGAGCGACGCACTTGCGGGATGCGCCTGAGATAGACCAAAGTCAGATATGAAATCGATTGGGTAATCCGTCTCGGGAGAAGCAGAACTCACAGGAACACGGACAAGCGCAACGAGCCCGTCCCACTCGCGGACGCGGCCATAGAATTTGTAGTGATGCCAGGCTTGGCCGTGTCGATGATCCGTCTAGGAAGATGATCCAGTGAGAACAAAAGAAATGGAGATAATGAAGAACGTACCTCACCAAGGAGGACGATATCGAGGATACCGTCACATTTCCGTGTGATCACGAGCTCGTCCCCATCGCCGGATGCCATGTCTACGTCTGGGTTGCTCGAATCGTCATCCATCGAGTCCTCGTCGTCGTTTTCGGCCTCTTCGGAACCCTCTTCTGCCAAGGCATCGTCTGCGGCTGCGAGATACCGTACATCGTCCTCTCGAAAGATCATCTCGGACGTTCCACGGTATTCGCACCCACGACACTTGCTCTCATCGTGTAAGTCAGGCCCCCCAACGATGTACTCATTATAGGTCGAAGACCTCTCCTGACATGTGATAGCAAGGCCGTGCTAAACGAGACGTCAATACATGCTCAGCTAGACGTCATCTAGTCGTGTGGCTAAAGGACACACCGTAACTTCGTGGAAGCGCGCCGAGCTGTGAAACCATGCGTTTTGGATGCCACCCGAGGGGACAGGCTCATTTGGGTCGACGTCCATGCAGTGATATTCACGAAGACGTATGAAGACGGGTGCGGCAGTAAGGCCGACAGACTGCTCGTTAAAGTTGGGGGGAATCTGGGGTGTTTGCATGACGTTCCCGTAGAGGCCATCGTCAGGGTACTAGATGAACGTGAGATCAGAAGAGAAGCTGCACGGCGCCGATGATACGCACGAGCATTCGGCCTTGCCAGAGACCGCTGAGGAAGCCAGGTGTGTAATGCATTCGCTTGAGGGAAACGGGAGTAAAGAGAGAGTTGCAGTCGGCGAGGCGGTTCCAGTCGTCGTCCCATCTTGCGCTCGGAGTGAGCTTTGAGCGGGCCACCGAGCCGAGAGTGTTGTGGTCTTTGATGTCGTCCCACCACTCCCACTTTGATTTGGGCACGAACCTGGCGACTTTGTGGTCGTTGAGTTCCTGTACGTCCTCTTGAGTTGGGCCAACAGAGTGGAGGCCGAGCTGAAGGGCGTGTGCGCGCGTTCTCGGGAGATGGGGAGGCACGCCGACGGGAAAGACTTCGCGATGAGAAAAGTAGATGAGCTTGGCTGCGACGGAGGCAAGTGGAAGGCCGAGTTCGATGCTGCCGGCGTGGTAGAGGGGCATGACGCGGGAGAAGCCGTCGCGATACTGTGGGTAGGGACCATGGACGGTGAGGAACGAGTGGGGAGGCTGAGGAAGGTTGTTTGGAAGCGGAAGGGTGTAGTGGGTGTGGGGAGCGAGGTAAGCGGGATACTGGGAGATGGTGAGGCAGGGGACGAGGGCAACGGAACATAACGTACACGGACGGGCATGAGGACGAAGGGCAAGATGAGTCGGGTCATCTGAGCACGCTGGGCAGGCGTCTGGGCTCCGAGACGGTCTAGGAAGGGTTAGGATGAGAAGAGGACAAGAGAAACGAGCACGCACCGTCAGTGATGGTGAGCCAGAGTAGCCAGAGTGCAACAGAGTTGATGTCGTTCTCTGCTGGCCAGCCGTCGATACTGTCTTCATGGAGGCGCTCGCGGATGAAGGAATCGACGAAATCGGGGAGACCGGCTGCGTCGAGCTGGCAGCGATTCTTGCCGTCGTTTTCCAGCAACATGGAGAAGCAGGTCCAAAAGGTCTGGAGGACATTGTCTGCACGGATGTCGCCGCGGCGAATGCAATTGATGGCGCTGTAGTTGGAGCGAAGCTGGCTGCAAAGGCCGGGAGCGTCGAGGTAGCCGAGACGACGGATGGGCGCGGAACTGTCAAAAGAGATGCGAAACAGGGAGGCGTAGAGGTGGTTGTTGTACCGGGAGCTGAGGGAGCGATACAAGTACTTTGAGGTGAGGAGGAGCGGGAGCACGGCGGCCGGTGGAGAAGTTGGGTCGCCGTGGAGCTCGATGACGATTTTCTCGAGGAGTTCGAGGGGTAGACAGAGGATGGGGGGAGTCATTATGGTGGAGGGGGGGGGGGGAAGGAAGGGAATGTGAGGGAGGGGACGCCGGGACGGACGGACGTTGATATAGTAGTGGAGGAGGAAGGTTTGGTAAAGCTACGTATGATCACCGCGGTACGGGGTAGATCGTGTGCAATCTCGAATTTTTTTTTTTTTTTACGGCGCAAACTGCGCTTTTTTCGCTGCCAAACTTCGCCGCAGAACACCCCCCGCATGGCTACGTAAGACGCCTCAGAGCGCCTGCCAATGCTGGGCAGGGGTAAACGCCGTTTCAAATCTCCGTCCGGTCCATCCCGTCGAAATCTCTTCTCCCTCCGGCTCCGCCGGTTTCTCCATTCGGTCAACCCCCCCGGTCCGCTCAGATCTCCCGCGATCTCCCTACTACGGTCCCCGCCCCGCCTGATATGATTGGCGTTGCCTCTTTTCGTGACCGCCCAGCCAACTAAACTCTGTCTCTCCGCCACAGAACTCTTTCTATTCCGGGTTTCCTCGCTTGCGCCCGCCACTCCAATTCAATCATAACCTTGACCATAGCATCGCACGCACACGCATACTTGCTCATATCCTTGCCTCTCGACTTCCACACTGCTCCACTCCCACTTGTCTTCCCTTCCCCTCTTCTCACTTCACACCCGGTACGTTCACATAATCTCCCTCGTCCGCAGTTCAGACTTCTCCAGATCATCTTGGTGTCCACTCCTACACGTGATTCATCGTTGACTCATCCTCGCGTTCCTCTCTCCGCACTGCCCCACCCCAAGTGGTACGTGATTCTGAACAACTTACAACCGTTGATACCCCCTTTCTCATCGGACGTTCTAACGTTATTCCCTTTTTGTCAGATTCGGTGTTGCTCCATCAAGAATTGAATCGTGACTGGAAAAAAATCACACTCGCGAACGCTGGTCAGTTTCCTTTTTCGTCACCCGGTCTTCAATCCCAACTCTCAAACGGCTTGCACGATAATCCTTCAAACATATCTTTACAGTTTGGAAACTAGCCCTTCTGTGGCGTCCCGTGAGAGCCTTACCTGTATCCCAGCATCAATCTCTACACGGATTCCTCGGGCCGCCTTCCCTGGTCTGCGAATCTCGGTTCCAGCGCGGCCGAGACCGTCTCTCCCTTGAATCCCACTTGGTCAGCATGCCTATCAGTATCAGCTTGCAGATCCCAATATCTCATTATCCATTTGTCATCCGTGCACCGGTCACATCGCTTTGTGCTCGTTTCATGTGTTGTATTCGCCATCGAACTTTCTCTCACGTACAATCTCACCCTCGATTACAGGCCTTAGCGAAATGCATTAATTTCCGCGACTGCCCTCGACCCCCTTCTCCACCAATACGCGTTTTGACGTACTGAAACTCATGCTCATTGGTGTTCCGGCGGGTGGGAAAACCTGCTCTATCAATACAAACCCAGTAGACGCCTGGACTCCGACCGTTTTATACGCCACCCCCTCGTGCGAGTATGAAACACAGATAGGTACAGACAGCTGATCGCCGTCTCTTGCACCATATTACGACCTTGTGTCCCACTTCATGTCGTCTTCCGTCCAAATTTACCCTCCTTTCGGACCCGGTATTTGCTCGTACCAGCACAAAGAAACCGTGCTTCAGTAGCCATTGATAAGGGCATCTCGCATCTTCAAGGGTTGGATCTCTGTTCTGGGACCCATCCTTCTGCAGCCCACAGCCCTGCATTTGTATTTCGTCCCATTGCCAAGACTTGTCGTGCCAATATTCGATGGTAGCTTTATCTTGATCTTGTAGATTCGGACCCTAGGTATAGTCCCTTTCGCATCTCACGAGACTTGAGAAATTTCCGGTTCATACTGTTGTCATACTCAAGTAAACGGCGTTGATGCAGAATGGACCCCATCCTCACTCCAGGCCGCATTGCACGACAAAAAAATTATTTGTGTCTCCCATTTGAGGTTAGTGCACCCAACACGTTGCGTGCTCTTCTCTCCCCACTCGCTCGTCGTTCGGTTTGTAACGCAGTGAAGGTGCCGCATGGACGACACGCGTGCGTCCCCCCGACGTATATATCGAATCCACTCGCTGAGCGTTCGTACACTTCTTATTCGACCTCTACCGCGGATCCCTAGGCTCTAATTGTGACATTGTGACGAGCTAAGATGGTATTCAGCATCACACTTGCACAGAATCATCTTCTGGGCCACAGCGCATGCTTCCAAGTCACAACAACGGTGCATGGTTACGCGCGTATCGTCTGTGATAAGCTGGTGGGTATCTGATAGTCGAACTTGACGGCAACACATCGAACACAAGGGCCTGTCATACGCGGACAGGGCGGGTCGGAGGGTGCAAAGAAGCCTTCCAATTTAGGTCAAATCTTCCCCTAAAAAGGAATGTGATTCTCTCTGCTGGGGGATCGTCACACCGAACGGGCCGTCAGTGCACTCGAAAATCCATATAAAAGACCTGTCGGTTGCGATTTCCCTCTTTCACTGCCCCATCCACCATCCCCCCCTCCCAACGGCCATGCAGTCCACAACGAGCGCCAAGTCTTTCCTTCCTTTTACCGATGGTTACAGTCCTCCTCGATCGAGGACAACGGCTGCCTCCATTTGGGCCCCGCAGCCCCAACAGTTGGGCTCTACTTGGCCCAACGCTATAGACACCTTTTCCCGCGACGCGGAAAGAGCGGTCTTTCGCCCGCAAAGAGGACTCCGAGGCTTCAATCCAGGTTTCGGCAGCGAAGACGTCTTCGGTCCGGTCGGCCTCGTCGGCCCACCCCGCAAAAGGGACATCGGGGCCATAGGTGACGGCAGGAAAAGGCAAAGCCCTGAGCTAGACGACGATGCATGTTTGATTTCGCGGCATTTTAGGCGCATATACTCACCTTGTCTGTCGTATAGCACGTAGAGCAGCTCTTGCGCGCACTCAATCTCAACTCTCCCGCGCCGTGCCCTCAGCAGCCTACTCGGGCATTAAATAGCGAGACAGTGAACCTGTCGGGCTCTCCCGATGTGTCCCCGAGCTCGACGACATCGGCTCTTTTGACACCAACAGATTTGTCGCCTGCAAAGACCTCGTTCGACTTGAAGGTCACTCCACCGTACGAAGTACAGTCCGTTCCTTCTAATATATCGCCCTCCTCTCTTTTGTTCGATTCCGGCTCCCCCTTGAAGACGCGCGACTTTTTGTCCGCAGCTAATATCCCCCAGTCGCGTCTCCTGGAGCCTCCTGTGTCATGTACATTTTCTTTAGGCGGCCTCCCGTTCTTTGACCAATACTTGGAGAATACTTCTCCCGCGCTTGGCACCCAGCCTCTGTACGACAGTGCGTTCCCTCAATTTGTCCGCCGACCAGACCTGTCCGTTCTCTCGTCTTCTACGTGGCGTCACCAACAACAAATGCCAGAGTGGCGCAGGACGGAGGGAAAGCCTCTCAACGATTTCCCAATTAATCTATCAGGCGAGGATTCCCTGAGGACGTCCCCCTCTCAAACCGCCTTTCCACGTCAAGGGTCTGTGGGGGCGCATTCCCACGAGGCACGACATCCTCACTCGCATGAAATATATCGACTAACATGTACATATGTGTTCTTTCGTTCATGCAGCCGATCAACTTCCTGTCGCTCCTTCATCCTTCCTCATCTCCGCCTTATCATGTTTTCGTAGCACGCATTATCAAGTCGTCTGATCAGCAGGCTTCGATCTTCTTGCAGCAGAAGCTCAAGGTCGCGGACCTTGAAGAACGACACAAGATTATAGATGCCATATGTGCGCGTGGATTTGAGATGATGTCTCATCGGTACTTTTTTCATTACCACCACATACAGGTTTACCTGACGTGATGGGCGCATAGATTTGGAAACTGGGCTGTTCAGCGATGTTTAGAAGCTGCTGCGACTGTCGAAGAGCGGCGCAAGATTGTGGGTTGTATGAGGTTTGTTCTACCCTATTTTCTTTTATTGATTGTTACGTACTGAAGGAAAAATTCGCAGAGGCCGGGTGGTCGAACTGGCAACTAATTGCTACGGATGCCACGTCCTCCAAAAGGCTCTCGACTGTGAAGAAGACATTAGACTATTGATCGTGTCGGAGCTTCTTGTGGGCGATCCCGCTTTGACGCTGGTGAACAAGCATGCATCTCATGTTTGGAGCAAGGTATTATCCCGTCGTTAGTGCTCGACTCTGACGAATCACGTTGGTCCAGATCATGGAGCTGAGTTGGACGCCTCCTGCGCCACCGATCTTCGCTTAGTGAGTCGTTTCCGGCTTCCGAGCTTCTGTATGACCTCAGTTTCGCCTCCAAGTGTCAACAAGTCGCTCAAGGGCAAATGGGCCTCGCTTGCATGTCACGAAACTGGGTCCCTCGTTGTTCAGGTGACGCCTCATCATTGACATAACCGTGTGCCTGTTACTCAATTCCCTGTAGCACGCGTTTGAGAACCTTGAGGACTCTGCCAAAGACGGCATAATCGACGAACTATTAAACCAGGGATCTGCCGTCTTTGGTGAAATCGCTAAAAATCAATGGGGATCATACTGCATCCAACACAGTACGTGTCGACGGCTAACTGTATACAGAGTCCTGACGGACCCACACTAGTCTTGGAGCATGGATCACCCAAACACCGTCAGATGTGCCTTGATCATTTGATTGCTGACTTGCTCGACTACGCGACGAATGAGCAGGGGTTCAAGTCTATCACCAAGGCGTTCAAGGAAGCGGGCCCGGAGACGCTCGCGAGGATCGTGAAAAGGATGTGTGAGCCAGCAAAAGGGTCAGTAATACCCAACCCTCTTGAACGCCACGCAGCTGATCAATCGCCGATTCTTCTAGTGGCCGCCGTGCCATGATTGTTGACCTGGCGTTGTCCGTCACAGGCAGTCAGCTCATCGCAAATGTGCTCCCACAGGTAAGTTGTTTCCCATCTTTAAAATTGCGGATGGTCATTCCATGTTGCCTCAGGCTGACAAGGATCAACGTACGATGCTCTACGAGTGTATCAGAGGCCACATCGTGACACTCCGTGGGTGCAAGACAGGATCCAAGGTTATTTGGCTTTTGTATGTCTCTTTTTTCATTGTTCTTATCATGGTCTAACCGTTTATGCAGCGACAGGATGGTTCGTCACAATTCAATTATTTTACCCTTGGTATTGCTGGGACTGACGACCCTACAAGCGCGCCTATTATGGGTACTAAGTTACCCCTTGCCATCCATTCCAGCATCAACCATCTTGGTTCATGACATCTTTTGCAACTTCATCTGTCGTCCGAACGCCCGGGATTCCGCCCTACATTGGAAACCAAACATGAATATACGCACCACGCCGGGTTGAATCATCTTCCGCATCGATCTTGCAAGCTTCACCGCAACAACCATATTCGATCAAGCATTTTTCACAACCGCATTCTTCACCACGATCGAAATACGCAAATAACCTACTTCGATTCTAAGCTGTACTACTTCTCAACCGCACCGACCTTGTATTCCGCACTGCACGAAAGCACAATCTTCGCGTCGAACTCTCATCATTTGTTATTTGATTCCTGCTTATTTGCACCGATCCAAGACGTGCGCGTTTCTTCTACCATTTACCCTGCGCCATCGGCTCGACGTTCCTTGTCTCGCATTGCCCTCTTTTACGCTGGGCTCAAAAAGCTGAAGTGCGCTCCATGTTTATCACCTTTTTCGACTTTTTTTTTTTCGCTAGAATTTGCAGCCATCCTGTCAAACAGTCATTTGCATCACGTCAAGTCCAGCTACCCCACTGCATGTCCACAGTACATTACTCTACCACGCACTGTCATTTGTGTAGTTGCAATATATTGCCGCGAGTGTTCGCTTATCCGGGTGTGCATACAGGGGTATAGATGCCGTCCTAGAATACAAGATGGTGACAAGGGGAATGCATCAACATGAATACCACCTCTGCAACTCCTCCTCCGTCGTGTCTTTACGCCGTTACTCTGGTGGGTAACATGTCCTTGCCCAACGACTCACATCTCAGCTCCTGAGCCTCGGCGCGTTGAATAGTTTTCGCCAACTTGCCCTCGCGTTCCTGCATGCGCTGTTCCATCCCGAGAACCAGCAGACGGATTTGTTCCATTTGAGATAGTGTCGCTTCGATGGAAGCCTGTGACGCAGTGGGAGGCGAATCTGAGGCTTCGGAGGGCGGTGGCGGCGTCGCGGTCGCGCGATTCAAGATTGACGACCCCATCGTCCTCGCGACCACCGTCGCCGACGACGGTCCAATATCCAACACAGTCTAAAAACCGCCCTCCCCGTCTAGAGCGAACCCCAACACCAAGCAACATACACGCACCTGCCAATTCTCTCCCGCCACCTTGGCCAGTGCCTGTTCGAGCAACCGCTCGCGCATCCTGACGCGTTCCAGTTCCGCCATGCACCGTTCGTTTTCACGTTGTGTCCCTTGCAAAATGAGGTCTAGGTTTTTATATTCCTTGTCGAGGGATTGAATCGTTTCGAGGGGGGGACGGGAAGCGAGTTGAGTTTGGAGAGCGAGGATGGCGGATTGGAGCTGCGTGCGAGGGGTGAGCGTTCAGCGCGTGCGTCCAAAGGCGACGACGACGACGACAACCTCACCTTGTCGTTTTCGCGCTCTTTGTCGACGAGTTGTTTACGGAGGGTGTGTTCGATAGACGTGGGTTGTTCGGATTCGTGGAGGACGGAGAGGTCGGTGGGGTCGGTGGGGTTGGTGAGGGTGAGGGATGTGCGGGGGTATGTGCGGACGCTCTGGGCGCGGCGCATGGCTTGGGTAGTGGGTGGTGGAGATATTGGGGTGGCAGACGGGCCGAGCGAGTCGGACTAGCGTGTGGCTCAAATGGTGCGAGGTGCAACGGTGGAACGGGGAATCTGAGACTCGCGGTGGCGGTGGCGTCCCGATGCGTGTTGGCCTGGTAATGGTATTCGATGGCACAACTTTTGAAGGAGGTGGTTCGTTTCAGGTGGTCAGCGCTCCGAGAGAGTCGTGGTTCGGCTCTGCCAAGCACTGGTTGGTTTCTGTCGTTCAAGTATCGATTGAAAAGTCTGTTATTGTGATATCTTTCGTTTCGTAGAGTCGATAGAACATAGATCCCTCGTGTCGTCAAGGTGAAGGCTCCCCGTCTTTGAACGGAGAAAGAGACGATCGATAATATGTGGATGGATCGGGAGATTCAGAGCTAAATATCATATCATATCATAGCAACGTTAAAATTGAATCGTCATCGGGTTTACTTAATAAAGTTTATTGAAAGCAAACCGTTTCTGCACAAGACGGAAAGAATTCATTGAGCCATAGGAACACGGAACGAAACGAGTCCGCGCCGTTTGACCCGAAGGAACGACGAGGACGGTGAAGTGTCAGATCGTTTTCCGTTCCCGTTCCCGCCTCCCTCACGTGATCGAGATTTGGTTGTGCACTCGGGGGGCCGCAGGGGTTATATAATCTGGGGGGTCTGGCAGGACCCCAGGCCCCTACGTAACCCCACTTGTGCATCGGCCAAGACCTGTGACAAGAACAAAAAAAAGCCAATTTTTCTCCAACACAGCCCAAGCGCGACACCACCGACCACGCGAGAACGACGACGACGACGACGACATCATCATCTTTGACGGCTCTTCCAGATGAGCGACAAACCTACGCAGTTTGCAGCTGCGAAGCTTGGGGAGTACATCGTCACTGGCGACATCGCCGAAGGCACCTTTGGAAAGGTCAAGAGTGAGTTTCCCCTAGCTCTTGATGAAGATCGTTCCCGGTTGACCCCCTTTTTTTCTGTTAGTGGCCACACATACCATCACTGGGCAACGAGTCGCCATGAAGTACATCTCCAAGGCCGTCATTCACATGACCAAAACCAAGACCCGGGTGCAGCGCGAGGTCGAGTACATGCGTGCGCTTCGGCATGCACACATCATCAAGCTGTACGTGTTCCCACATTTTGTATGACGTCTCCCGAAGCGCCCATTGACAATGTCATTTATAACGCACGCACGCAGATATGAAGTGATATCCACTCCGACGGACATCATCATCGTTTTGGAATACGCCGGCGGAGAGCTCTTCAACTACATCGTCAATAACGGTCGTATGCCCGAACCACGCGCACGGCGATTCTTTCAACAACTCATCTCCGGCATCGAGTACAGCCACAAACTCAAGATCGTACATCGAGATTTAAAGCCGGAGAACGTCTTGCTCGATGATGACCTCAACGTCAAGATTGCCGATTTCGGCCTCTCGAACGAGATCAAGGATGGCGATTTTCTAAAGACGAGTTGTGGGAGTCCGAATTATGCCGCGCCGGAGGTCATTCGGGGAGGACTTTACACGGGTCCAGAGATCGATGTTTGGAGCTGTGGAGTTATTCTTTATGTCATGCTCTGTGGAAGACTTCCATTCGAGGATGACGACGTCCAAACCCTATTCACCAAAATCAGTCGTATGTCCACTTTTTGCTCCCTCATCGCTCGCTAACGAAGCACGGCGGTTTCCGTATGCGCAGAGGGAAGTTACCATATGCCAAGCTACCTTAGCGCGGATGCGAGGGGTCTCATTAATGCCATGCTTGCCGTCGATCCCGTCAAACGGATCACGATCCCAGAGATTACACAGCATCCGTTCTATATGACGGATCTTCCGCGGTACCTGACGCCGCTTCCACCTCCCCCTGGTCCCGTTCTCGGCACACTCTCGTCCCTGGTAACTCCTGCAAAAGCGTTGGATTTCGAGATCATCGAGGGACTGGGCCGGATCGAGGAGGATGTCGTCGAAGAGTTTGCATCGAGAATGCAAGGCGTCGACAAGGAAGACATTTGGGAATGTCTACGGAGGGACGACGGCGTTCAAGGGAACGCCGTCAAGGTGGCTTACATGCTCCTGCGCGATAAACGCAGGGCTGGAAGAGA
>JBBPJP010000338.1:0-27422 GCA_038088775.1 Boletus barrowsii
GTCGTGGTCGATGAAGCAGTGCTACGTTATTAAGAAAGTAACCCCTCCAGTGGGGGGTCACAATCCTTTCACTGCGACCACGAAAATGTTCTCGTTGTTGTCGACGTTGAGACGGACGACAGCGCCAGTGTCCATCCCAAACGGTACCTTTGGTGCGCGTTTCCGCAACCAGATTGCCCCGCGCAAGGTCAAGTACGCCAAACGCCAAAAAGGTCGCATTCCTATACCGACTGGTGGATCGACGCGGGGCACCACGCTCGCATATGGCGAGTATGGCATCCGAATCAAGGGTCAAGGCGTCCGGTTCACCGCGAAGCAGCTTTCGACCGCCGAGGAGGTCATCAAGCGGGCCATCAAGGTCGTCAAGGGTGCCAAGCTATATTTGCGGGTGTTCCCCGATATCCCAGTTTGCATAAAGGTGCGTTTTTCTCTGGTGTGCGAATGAAGCAGGGCTGACGCCGCATATATGGAGGGTAACGAAACACGCATGGGCAAGGGCAAAGGAACATTTGAGTTTTGGGCAACGCGGTAAAGTCTCATCCGTTGACATGCATTAGAAAACTCTCAACGTGTTCCAGTGTCCCCACGGGGCGGGTCATCTTCGAGGTTGGAGGCGTTCCAATACGTGAAGAGATTGCCCGAGAAGGTAGCTCGCATCGCTCCTGCCTTTGTATCTGCTGAACATCACCGTAGCTCTGCGCCTTGGTGCTGCGAAATTGCCGACTACCTACGAGTTCATAACGCGCAAGTCGCCACCACGGTTAGGGAATATGCTGATCGAGCCCCTTTCACCGTCCATTCCTCCTACACCCGTTACTACTCTAGAACCACCCCAAGCATCGTAGCGGGGTCTACTTGGTTCCTGTTAATGGTGGATAGACAGACTTCGCGACACAATCGAGTTCGGTTTGGCGCGAAGGTTCCTGCACTGAGTAATGTCTGAGAAGATACAGCCAGGGCTTCCGATCCCTGCGAGGCACACGGGTGGTAAATACTAAAACGTTATCTTTCATGGGCGGTGACAACTCCTGTCATAATTTCAACGCGTCGGTTGGCGTTGGTGACGTGTCCGTCACCGCGTGCATCCGCGCTAGTCCCCAGGGACATAATTGCGAAATCTCTAGCTCCTCGTTCTTCTAAAAAGGAAGTGCTTTCCTTTATTGCTAACCATCGACTCAATAAAAGGCGTGGCGACGCATTGTCGAGAGCATTGGTTTATGGTGAGTTTCGTGGATGTTGGCTCTGATCGATGATGTTCTAAGATAGAATGCCACCATGACACCGGTGTCTATCGGATGAGCGGGATTCCTGTATTCCGCAGCTTCCTTGCGCTACAGGGCACGAGGCGTGGATGTACTCCCGTCCTGATCGTACCGCTCAGAAGGTCATGTGCTCATGATCATATCATCAGTGGACTCCATCGGACGACGCGATGAAACCGGACCCGACACTGCCCGCAAAGGCGTATCAGAATTTTCAATCTTGCTGCTGTGGTCAAGTCGCCACGTTTGCAGCTTCGAAAGCTTTTTCCCCCCTTGACTATCAAAGAAGACTGCCTGCTGTCGGAACACTTCAGACTACACAAGCAACCATGGATTCGCATTCATTCACACTCCCTTAAACCAACACCAGATAAACTAGCGCTTCGAGAAAGAAGAAAGCTGGACGTATCTCATACCGCAGCACTATGCGCGAACATAGTGTTGCGCTCGAGGGTGTTCATCAGCAGCGTACTTGCAGAACCCATGACGCATGAGTCGATTTGCGTTTGCTGCTCGGGATCCGCGACTTTGTTCGCTGAAAATAGGAAGCTCACGCTTCGTTGTAACTCAACACCGAACCAATATCGTTGCGCTGCCCAGCACGCACCCGCGGTCGAGATATTCTTACACGTAGGTGGCTGATTTACTCGGCCATTTATCCATGCATGGACCTCGGGCATACGGCGATGACCATCTCTTTCCAGTCATACGTCCTTTCTCAACTCGTGTTTGTCTTTTGATCAGCGCTGTCCCATAATGGTCAAGCACGAGTCAAGAATGAGACAACGTGCTTATTTTCAACCCCAGAAAATCCACATAAGACCGGCTGTGAGCCCTTGGAGATTTCAATCCTCGACTCCACGTCGCACGATGTCCACTTCCCCGAATTTCAACCCTCCGTGGTGGCGCAGACTAATAGAGATACCTTCAAAGATCTTCAACAGCATAGTTCGAGTTGCTTCCCGTCTCTGGCGGTACCTAGTAGGTTGCTGGAACGGCGCGAGGGATTTCGGTAAGTCTCAAGTAGTTTTTCCTTGGTGAGGTGGAGATGAATCATGAATTACTTTTCGACTTAGCTTCCGCGCATCCCAAACTCATGGCTGCGCTGGTGATCGTAATCGTAATCATACTAGCCTTGGTATTCCACCAAATATTGGCAAAGGGAATCGTCACGGCGATTTTTGGATTCGGATTTCCAGGCATACGCGCCGGTACGCATCATTTCAATGCTCGAGCTATGCGGGTCTTTGACAGGGTTTTATAGGATCCATTGCCGCGAAATTACAGTCAGTCTTTTTTGGGGGATCTGTGCCAGCAGGCTCGTTTTTTTCCTTCTTCCAATCCTTCGGCGCGCGGTAATGGGCCGGAGGAGGATAATGTAAATCTGGTCGTGTACTATCTTGAAGTTGTGTCACACATCTGTACCTCTCTACATATCGGAATTGTGAGGGCACGAAAACTTCGGGGGCGCGAGCGGTACGGACTCTCCTAAGGGAGGTGAGTCCAGCTCAGAGATCTACTTCAAGTCGGTTTAGGTCCAACACAAGGCTGGACCGGAACTTGATATGCTGGCGTCCTTGGTGAACGGAGCGACCTTTCCAAACGACTGTGCAAAGTAATGTCGAATACTAGTAGGCACAAACAGGAAATCTTTGGTCCTGAGGACGGATATTTAAAGACCAAACGGCGGACGAACGCCATCATGGGTTCCCATGGACATCCTGTAGAGCGCTGATTCAACCATCAAGGCATCACACGGAGATTTATCCATTGCGCACACAGCATTCATGTCCAACCAGCGTCTAGTAGATAGATAAGTACAACCCCTTCCTTCTCGTTCCCCCATCCTTGACTAATGCACACAAAATCCTTTCAGTGCATCCTTAGTACTTTCCTGGCCCTACTGGGCACGGCTCACGCACATGTTATTCCCATCGCCACGTGTACTGTTCAGGCATGGGTCAGAGCACCCGATCTCGCTCCGGATACCATCATCCTGGGCGACGCTAGAGTCAAGATAAGCGCGGGGTGTCCCGCCGTTGAAACGGCCATGGGGCTACGCCTCAAAGAACGATCCTTCGTAAAAACATTGTATGGTCCTTACACTTTCTTTCCTTGTATTCCAGAGACTGATATTCCTGGGTCCAGACGTTCTCCGGCGGATAGGGAATGGGCGCGTTCTGTATCCCCACCACGCATCGTGATCAATCCACGGCAAGCGTCACCATGGGCCTTTCCGCCGGCTCGCCTTTCTAACCGCAGTGATGACGTCAAATTCGATGAGATTCTCGCTAACAAGACTTTGTGGTTAGTCCGAGAAGAGCAACAGGTTGTGTTTGAAGCGACGCGAGTCATACACGTGGAGCAAGCAGCTACTGAAGACTACTATGTCGTCGTCCAAGACTTTGCTGTCCTCATGCCGTCCACAAACTTCCCTCCAGCTCTAGATTACTCAAATTCTGGGTTCATGTTGGGCTGGAACAGTATGGAGGTTAGTTGGCTTTGGTGGCTGGCGAGACACCGATGCTCACCATGTTGATCTCATAGGTGATCGACGTCGAGTCAATGTATGAATACTTTGTTCGCGTCTCTTTTGCGAATGGAACGACAGAAGATATATCGGCAGGATTCACTGGTTTCCAACCACTTTATGATGATCCCGTGGATACTCCTCAGATACCAAGTTTGGAGACTGTGGCGCTCAAAGCGATGCATGTTCCTGCCAGTGGAGAATCTGCTCCTGTCACGAACTATACTGCACGGATCTCTGGCTTGGTATTTACAGAAGGTCTGTTCGACGAGCATTCATGTGGATAACGTGGCGCTCAATGCGAGCTATCAGGGTCTGAAGATCAAACCACCACCATCACCATCACCAGGACTGGACCCGCACGCATATTCACTGCACCCTTGATGGTCCGAGGATGCGTAGAGCCGTCCTTTTCATCAAAATGGGCTGCCGAGTATGATATGACGATGCCCGGTTCACAACCCATGCATAGACCTGAATATGTTCTACGTTCCTCGCTGGAGGACGTTCAAGATGCGAAACACAATTCGTGGAATCCTCCGTGTTCCTTCCGTCGTGACGATAAAGTGTCCATCACAATGCCAAATTCGACCGATGACGAGATTCAATCACACAAAATCGTGACGACAAGCGCAGCCATCACCATTCCTATCAAAATAGATCGTCGACAAATTAGCAACTTTGAAACATACTATCAGACACTCGCCAACTCCCTTCGGATCATGCTGGAGACACCTCGCACAGCTGATGAGACTGTCAACCCAGATGATCCCTCTGCAGAGGTTCCCCCTAGTTGGGGTCCAGACTTTCCGGAGGATGACGAGCCATGGGTACCTTGGGAGAAGGCTGCGCCACCCGTGCCACGTACTCCGGGAGTGTTCCAGCTGTTGTACGCCCCATAGGCGAGGACACAACGCGGTGGCGCTGTTTCGGTGCGTGTGGCGATGTGTCGGGCCAGGTGGTCCTGCAAGGCGAGATGGGCTGCCCGCAGCACTCGTCGATCCACTACCTCGATGACGGTGCACGCGGACCCGTGTTTGTGGACCCGAGCACTATTCAGGAGCTCCTTGCCGAGGATCCTGCCGAGCGAGAACTACGGGCACCGATCCTCAAGCCAGTGGTGTCGTCTCCACCTGAGGGAGAGGAGCGAGTCTTTCGCTATTACCCTCGTCGTGATCCCCGCACACCGCTCATATACGTTGGTGAGACGTGGGTTAAAAAGGTGGTCAACAGGAATGAACAGAAAGTTTCTTCTGTTCACTAATACGTCGCGTCGATGGCACATTTCGTACGCTATGTTGAAATTATACGAATATGTGCATTCGTTGTACGCCCGTCAAACGTGACCTTGTCGTCGTTGCCGCCACCTTTTGCATGTCACCAACGAAGTGGATCAAAAACTCAAGAGCATCTTGGATGTATACCATTGGGACACCCGCTGAGGGTACTGGTTGCAATCCGGCTGCAAGCCTTGAAAAGCCACTCTCGACGAGGAATAAGAACATCAGGATACGAAAACAGGACTGAACATACTAGATCATGTACAGTAAAGATATACGTTCGCCATCCTTTCGCCACCACATTTGACCACCCTCATACTAGGTTCAACGCCCCAAGTCGTACATAGACGGGTAGACCAATCAACTCAGAGAGATGACGACAATGATTTCTGCCTGTGGGAAGACCCATCAGAGACCGCGATCAAGCTCTACCAAATGACGTTTTCCATTGGCTCACCTGACGTCCTTCCACCTTCCGCGCGTCCCGAGTAAAATCAACTATGCCGACGGATGTATGATGATTCGATCGAGAAACGGAAAATGCGGTGCCTGTAAAGGTGTCCAGAGTAACAAGGTCGCTGGCAGGGAACGTCTGATCGAAGATAGAATGCTTGAATGAGAAGGAATCTGGTCCTTGAAAGTCGAGAGCAAACACCAGCAGTCGTGTGTCCGTACCCAGCGCTACACCACAGGCGCGATGCCCACTACGCCCAATGCAGAAAGATGTCACGAAGTAACTGGAGAGTCCGAGGCTCGTCAACGAAATACTTCTATCAGGTTCTAGGCAAACAACCATCACGCCCAGTCTATTACCGTCCGGGTAAAAGGCTAATCCGCATACGACGAACGACGTCTTCCCAGCTTCCATGGATGAATCGTGGATCACGGTGTATCGACGCATCTTGCGAGCATAAATGGCTCCACTCCGATGCGAAGGATAGAGGATGTTGCTCTCGGATGTCCCGTGGGCGCTCGGTAAAGGGAAGCACTTCAACTCCAACTTGAAAGGGTATTGGTCTCCTGACTCCGTCACCTTGACCAAGTGCGTTTTTGTAGCGAAAAACGTAACGGTATGCGTTGGATCAAACGCCTGGTGCGCATAGTCAGCAAAGCTAAAATGACTGGTAATGAGTACATACTTACTGGGTCATCAGTTGAAGGTGGAAGGTGATAACGACGTAGGGTGTCAATGTCCATCAGGACCAGGCGTCCAGACGATTCCCAGTCTGACGAGCACTCGCCGATGCTCACCACGAGAAGGCGATGATGTAACCGGACGTCTACCAAATCAGTCCAGCCTTCGACCATGAACGGTGCAGAGGTAAACACGGTCTGAATTCCAGAAGGCTGCCCTTGATCCATGAGGACCTTCGTGATAGTACTACAGTCCTTCAGTCTTCGGGTATGCACAATCTAAAGGCACCTACAACGAATCTTTGAAGAGAAGCACCGCAAACGCCTGGATTCCCTCCTCTCGTACACTTCCAGCACCGAATACACGCAAGATACGACGACTGAAGCTGGTATCGAGTAGCGTCCGGGCAGAGCCGAGAATATCGTTACATTGTGAATCACAGCAAACGAGGGTAGACCCGTCTGCGACCAGGAGCCACCTCCCCAAAACTACAGAGACGGTTGCATCGCTTCCGAACCGCATAGAGTGAGTGCGGATAATCTCGGGACAGCTCCACGATGAGGGCCACACAGAATGGAGCTTTTCCGCTCGTGAAAGGACGTCGGTGAGATACGATGTAGACTGCCAGTGGTAAGGTCCTGGAGGCAGGATAAAGGCATTCTTCCTGTACAACATTTTCCAGATACCTGGATCGCTCAACAGGCTTCGGAGCGATTTAGAGACCTCAATCAGAGCAACGAGGGCGTCAATGGAATGGATCTGGAATGAAGAGAGCGACGCACGGTACTGAGAACTACCAAATCCTTCACGGAACAGTGATCCGCGACGAGGTACACGATGTCGAGCGGAATGGTGTCCAGAGATGCAAGCTGGCGACCCCAGGAGTTATCATTAGATTGAGCGAGCATTTCGCAAGGAAGAGGCAGATAGGTGAGATGTCCTAGCCTGCGCTGGTCACCGCCAGCTTAAATAACCGTCGGGTTTGAATCTGGACCATGCTTAGTTCGTGACCTAACGGAGCGGGGCGTCTGAGTACTGAGTCACCATCACCTTACACCGTTTCGATTCTTTCGAACCACTTACCCCGGTCGACAACGGTGTGGTCAAATAGTTGCGGTGACTTGTTATTCATGTTGCAGTTCAAGTATGCGACAAGTTATTCTTCCCACGTCTGGAGCATGCCGCGCGCTGTCAGCACCCTGCACCGTGACTGTATGTAGGTTTGAAGTCGACGCGCGGCTTCCGTATCCCTTTCGTTTTGCACACAGTGACTTGGACACGAGGACGGCCACTTTTACACACATGCCCATGTCGACGATGGAGATTTATAACGTATGGCCGTTGGTGTCTCGACGATTCAGCACATTGTTGACCAGACCGTCCGCCACGTGCCGAGGGTATTCATCGACACCATGCACTACGACCCGTGTACACCGCGACAAGAAACACAAAGCAGCGACATACACAGCTCTCCCGCCTTCAATGAACTGATTTCATCGAAAACGACAGAACTGCACGATGCACGTATCTGGCGGCGAGAGAAATTTACCCACACCTAATGTCCTAACACACTGTGAATGTCTGATTCAAAAAGGTGGAGAACCTGAGGCATCTCTGGGAAATACCATGCTACAAAGGTTCTGTTCCCTCGCGTGTTCTCTGACCAGAAGTCAGTCATCGCTGCCCAAACCCGAAGATAAGGGCCAATGCCAGTGAACGGATGGAAGCGTGAACTTGAGCGAAGATGGCCGGGAAGAAGAAGGGTTCTTCTCAGTAAAGTCATCAGTGACATGTGCGATGAGGCTGTATGATGATCCCACCGTCGGTCCGGCCAAGCCGTCAGATCGCTTTGGTGTTCCACGCGCGTTCGAGTTGAACTAGCCAGCATAGTATTTCTGTCCTAGCCATCCCAAAGTCAGAATCGCAGCAGCATGTATAACTTCCGTGGGTTCGATGCTCACGAAAGGTCCGACTTCCTCGTGAGATGGTCGGTGCTCTTGCTCAAGTTTGGCATACGAATCGATGGCCCATCTCGTGGCTCATGCGTATCGCACCGACGTTTGAACCTAGTGTGTGGTGAGAGGTACACTTTGGATCATGCGCTGCTCTTTGAGCATTTTCAGGCGCCACCATGGATTTGTTGGAAGGAGGGTACTTACAAAGATGCAGGCACCGGATTGCCTATCCTGGTGTGCGAACTGATGCGAATCCAAGCGATGGGCCCTTCGGTGATCACCACACGACCACACAACCTTTTTTCTTCAATGCTCTAATACCTGGCCAAGGATACCTACGAGCATGAGTCAATGGTCGAGGAATGGTGAGTAAGCAGGTGAGCGAGTTGAGAACGCGATACTGATAAGGACCCAAGAGTTGGGTGAAGATAGTCCCTCCTCCGGTAACGCTCATCAAACAGAAGCGAAATCGATAGAAATCAATGGTCGAGACGACGTATGGGCAATCGCATCGCTTGCTGAGGGGAGATACATCGTGAGCGGTGGCAACGAAGGCAAGATTCGACAATGGCGAGTGGAGGACGGGAAGGAGGTGGGGACACCGATGGATGCGAAGGGTACTGTTCGTTGTGTGGCAGTGTCGCGAGATGGAAAGTGGATCGTGAGTGGGACGACAAACAGCGAGGTGGCGGTTTGGGACGCCGCTAGCCATGAAAAAGTGACCGAGTTCAGGGGACACAGCGATTGGGTGCGTGCCGTGGACGTCTCTCCGGACGCGACGAGAATCGCGTCCGGATCCGATGACAGGACGGTCTGTATCTGGTCGCTCTTTACCGGAGAACGACTCCTCCACGACGAGTGGGTGACCACAGTCAAACTTTCACCTGACGGGCGCCTCATTGCCACTGCTACATGGTGGTGTGACGCCTCCCTTCACATCTACGACAGTCAGACTGGCCGCCTTCTTGTCGACTCTCGAATTAGAGTCAGCTCGTCCGAGAACCAGTCCTTTGCTTGGGCCAGTAATAGCAAGCAACTCTTTGTCTTGTCTCGTGACGGCAACATCAATTGTCTCGAGGCATCCACCGGGACGAAGCTGTCCCAATGGCCTATCCACAGTAGCAACAATCCCTCGTGCATTGCGGTCGCGAGCAATGACACGTTTGTCGCGGCCTCCGGGGATTCTTTGATCTCCTTCTGGGATATCACAACACATAGCCAAATCGGCTCAGTCGTCCAACATACAGCTCTCATCGCGTCTATGGCCATGTCAGCAGACTGTGATGTTGCCATCGGTGGGGGTAAAATAATCACATTGCGGAATATCGTTGATATGATTCCTTCATCCTACTATGAAGATGTAAGTGCAGTTGCGTTGATTGTCCCCCTGTGGTATGATTGATCATCACAAACCACTTTTTCAATTGCTGCAGACGCTTCGTGAGAGGGAACTTTTGCGTATCAGGATGGAAAAAGCCTACCTCGAAGAGACCAACGCGTCCCTCCGCACGCAGCAGGAGAACTCAGGTACGCACATTTGTACTCTGATCCATGTCTCATTGATCCCCCTTCCATTAATAGTCAATAAAATCGTGGACCTTGAAAAAACCATCCAGGAACTCCACAAAGAGCTCGCCAGGTCCAAATCCGTACTAGCCAATCAGCACAAGGATAGTCTGAGCGAGA
The DNA here is from genome assembly GCA_038088775.1 of Boletus barrowsii. NCBI lineage: Eukaryota > Fungi > Basidiomycota > Agaricomycetes > Boletales > Boletaceae > Boletus > Boletus barrowsii. The sequence continues at coordinate 9,849 of JBBPJP010000338.1, forward strand.
CCATCAGGTTGTTACGTGCGGACCTTGATGCACAAGAAACGAGTTCAAGTGCGTTGACTGTGTCGTCGTGACTCGTGACTTGTCCGTTGATCGCGGTCTCGGACGAAAATAGCGAAAATTATCCAGGAACTGCGTGACCAACGCGTAGCCGATCAGGAAGGGAATAAACTCAATGCAACCATAAACTCACTTCGTCTCGATCTTTGCATACGGGACAAAAGCTCTGGTGCGTCCCTTTTTACATTCTGAGTGACCCCTCAGCATCCACGCCCGTTAGACACCAAAATCAAACAGTTCGAACAAGTCATCCAGGAACTCCGCGTCCAACTTTCCGACTCACAAAACAATGCCGATGGTCTCGTCCGCACCATCCGTGCACACGAGCAGAGGTATCAATGCGAATCCCTGTATCCTCAAGGGTGCATCTATGATACCGCACAATGTCTTCTCGAGGTTTCGGAGAACGTCAGCAAGGATCTAGGAGCCAACCAGTTGATCACCAACTGGCTTGCTGGTGGGTCTTGGGTATACACATTAGGTTACGATACTCAATCTTTACCATCAGAATTTACCCGTCGATTTGTCACAATGCTAGAAAGGGTCGGTGATGAGGCATTGGACATCTGGAAGCACGACGAAGCGCTTGCAGCATACTCTACCATACTGTCGCTCACTCCCTCCAACACGGTACTAATAAAGTGGGCGACCACTAGGTTGATTCTAGGCTCGGCGAACGAAGCATTGAGTGCCGCTGTCAATGTAGGTTTCTCATGACATGTTGAATCTAAATCACGACCCACACTTTCTTTGTTTCAGTTTAAGCTTCCGGAAGTTACCATTTACCAGGCAATCTGTGATATCCTTGAGAAGGACTGTCGCATCACCGAGGCAATTGAATGTTTCTGGTTCACGCAGAACAAACTACCATGCGACATGAGTACCCACAGTGAGCGAGCACAATGGGAACTGGGTGCGTAGTTGCAACCACAACTCGGCGAGGAGTTCTTCATACATGTCCAGAATTTCGGGAACGCTGTATTAAGAAGCCGGAGAAGCTGGGCGATGCTTCGGTGGGCTCTGACGACCACAATGCAGCCATCAAACACTACTCGAGTGCGCTATCACTCCATCCGACGAATTTCTTTGATCTCCTCCTGAAACGAAGCACAATGCATTTGGTCACGGGTTCGTGGAAAGAGGCGTTGATTGATGCAGACAAGGTATGGATCGCGTCTCGTCGTACCCAACAATCCTCAATTATCATTCAGGTTATCGAGTTCGACCCATCATCCTATCAGGGATACAAGAGGAAGCATGCTTCGTTGCATGGCATGGGGTGTTACAGCGATGCATTCAGTGCATTCAAGGTGATGCTTTCAAAGCTCGAGCGATCTCCCGATCCTCACATCTGCGGTGGGCCATTTCCCAGGCTGTATTTGTACAGAACATGTATTGATTAGCTCCATCATGGCAGAGCTCCGCCATCGATTTACCGACCCAACTCTTGCGATTCGAAGGGAAATAGAACGAATCATCTACCTTATGCCCCGTGTACTCATCGACACCACTACTGGTCGGCTCCACGACAAAATACAACAAGCGGCAGCTTTCGAAGGACTCCTAATATACGACGAGCTACGGTCTTCAATGACAACAAAACTCGACCATGCTCGTATCCAGAGGGAAGTGAAGAAGTTCTACCGCTATGTGATGCTGTCGCACAAGTGGCAGCCTAGTGAACCCACGTTCCAGACAGTCGAGAACATCTCGATATACGGACTACCGGAGTCCCCGACCAACAACAAACTGCAATGTTTCTGCGAGCTCGTGCGCTCTCTTCACTTCCAATGGGCATGGAGTGACACCTGCTGCGTGAACCAGCTCGACAAAGCGGTGCAGCAGGAGTCATTGGTTGCCATGTTCAGGTGGTATCGTGGTTCGTCCCTCACGGTTGTCCACCTTCTCGGTGTTTCGTCAGAGTCCCAGCAGCCCGGTGACATGTGGAAGAGTATTTGGAATACTCGCGCATGGACCTACCAAGAATACGTCGCGGCTGAGATCATCCAATTCTACACTGAAGACTGGAAACCATACCTTGGTTTGTCAACTTTCAACCACAAGGAATCCGCCACGATTCGCTCCGAGATGGAGCAAGCAATGAACTTCGCCGCACAGGAGTTGGCCACTCTTCGTCCGGGATTAGACAGGGTGCGCGAAAAGCTCTATCTGGCATCCAAGCGCCAGGCAACGCGCGAGGAGGATATCGCGTATTCGTTGTTCGGTATCTTCAATGTCGCAATCCCGGTCATATACGGTGAAGGAAATCAGGCGGTTGGTCGCCTCCTCGAGTACATCCTAACTCTTTATTTTATTAACAATATCACCCTTCTTGCTTGGACTGGGAGCTCGGGTAGTCACAATAGCTACCTCCCTTCTAGTCTTACCGTCTACGACCAAGTTGTGCCACCGCACACTCCACCACCAATCAAGATAGCTGAGATGAATAACATGGTCGCGTCATTGCGGTCATCCCTGCCCGACTCGGACTTCTCCCTGGCGGTCACCCTGTACGAGCGGCTCTATGATCTTCCCCCATTGTCGTTGGTTGCTGGTCGACTGAGACTCCCCGGCATTGTTTTCTTCCTCACCAGCTTCGTTCCCCTCTTGACACCAGACTCCGAGTCCAATACCCGTGTTTATCGTGCGACGACGCCCATGCTTGGGGATGTAGACATCAAGACCACGGATGACTCATTTGGGACGGACGGCTTGCTTCTCATCCACCCTTGGATCAGTCCCCTCCTTGACCACGATTTCTCGCGTGGTGTCGCACAGTGTGATCTTTCCACGCGCGCACTGCGGCTCGTCGTTCGGCTGCAACAGCCATTTGGCGCACTGTTGCTAGCACCGCTGGCGCGTGTGCAATACAGACGTGTCGCGACGGACAGTTTGATCATGGTTCGAGTTCGCGAGGAGGTGTCGTTAGGTGAATTAGTGGACGGCGTCCGTACGGTCGACATACAGTGATACTAGCAAATGTACGATCTTCCCGTCGGCACCCGGGCCGGCGCGAATGGACGTTAACCCACGTGACCCGCTGCGCACTTCCCTGTTTCTCACCGCTCGCCCCTGTCGCTATCTTGTCTTGTTACACTCGCTCGTCATGGCTTCAGGTTATGACAAACCACCTTTCAAAGCACCCCACATCGAAGATTCGAAGAAGAGGGTGAGAGTTCTGTTCGGCGGCAAGATCGCCGTCGACACATACGAGCCCAAACTAGTGTATGCCACTAGTCCCTGACCATCGAGCGTAGTAGCTCAACTTGTCCATTCATTAGCTGGGAGCACCCATTCTATCCCACTTACTTCTTCTCTTCCATCCCAGACTTGCCTGAAGCGCTGTTACAAAAGTCTGACCAAGCCAAGCCTGAAGAAGGCACTGTTATCTATGATCTAGTAGTGGGCGATCGGGTAGCCAAAGAGGCCGTGATATTGTTTACGAGCAAGGAAAAACACAAGGAACTCGCGGGCCTCTTCAAAATCAAGTTTGCATCCGCGGATGCATGGTTCGAGGAGGACGAGCGCATCTACGTACACCCAAAAGACCCTTACAAGGTATGCCATCTCCCGTCCTGTTTACGATAAATTCTTGCGTTTCGGTCGCTGAGTGCTGACGCTCCGTGTGCGCGCAGCGCATCGACGTGCTCCCAAGTTCGAGGCATGTCCGTATCGAGGTGAACGGCGTCGAGTTGGCGAATACACGCAGGCCATACTTTTTGTTTGAGACCGGACTCCGCACGAGGACGTATATCCCCATCGTGGACACTCACATGGAACTCTTGAAACCTTCGGCGACAACGTCTGCTTGCCCTTACAAGGTCCGTGTGTCTGGTTCGAATATGGTGCATGGGAAGGCTAATACTTAGCGGGTCAGGGGTGGGCAAACTACTATGATGTGCAGCTTCCCAATGGCGAAGTCCACAAAGACATTGTGTGGTACTATCGCACTCCCACTGCTGAGAGCATCAGGATAACTGGTCTATTGGCGTTTTACGATGAAAAAGTGACTGTTTGGATTGATGGCAAGAAGCAGGAATAAAGTGGTCCTATTGCTCACGATCTTCTCGTTCAATTCTCCCTCGCTTTCATCTTTGCATATTTGTCCCCCCTCGACTACGTTCTGCGTTGGTGGTGAGCTTCAAAATCTTTGTTTGTCATATTTGGTGATCGTACCTGTCGCTCGTGTTTTTGTTTTCGTGTCCTCGGTGCCAGTCGGCTGTTCCTTTAGGCACGACGATCATAATGTGATCAGTGCGCCTCGATAATTACCTCCGGACAAAACATTGATCGAGCACCGGCGTTGGATTTAGTCTTTCAAGTTTCAGGGCAATCTCAAGCTCCATCTCTTCATGGGTTTCAGACTTCAAAATTTCACAACGGTTTGTGTGACGATGACCAATTTGCGCCGGCTCTGATCCATTATGTCATCCGGGCAACCCATTGACCGATCCTGTCACCCGTGTCTTACATCCTCAAATATTTCTGTACCTTGCAAATACCCTTGTCCTTTCAACAATACTGTATCGGTCATGTACCTCAGTGTCGTGGTGTTCCACTCCATTTATTTGATTGCCTTTGTCTTTGACCCGCCGGTGACTGCAAATATGCAATCGCACGGGTCGGTGCAAGCCGCCGTGAAACAAAACAAGGTTTTCCTTGGCTTTGCTTGTACGACAACAGCTCACGACGCTTTCGATGTAGCTGAGAATGGCTACTAGTATCGCAGCGAGACGTCGGTCGCAAAAAGATAGTTTGATTCCAACGTCGAGTTTCGTTCCCTGTACGGCCGGAACTGTCCCACTGAATCGGACGACATGCAAGATGATGGCCGATGCACAAATGTCATTACTATATAACAGGACCGATTACCATGGTATATCATTACACAGGATCTCTAAAAACGGGTGTGTACGCAATACACAGTATAAACAAGCGACACGATAACTTGGAGCTCACACCTTGTCCTCCTTGTCCTCCTTGCCCGACTCCCAGGCCGAGGGGGTTTCTTCCGGCAACGATTCCAAACGAATTACCATTCCAGTCCGATCTGGATTATCTTGCGCCAGTGCATCCACCGAGTTGGATTGGGATGTCGATGTCACCGCCGATTTGAGCGACCTGGTGGTCTCTCTTTGCCACGCATTTCCTTCTGCCATATGCAAGATCAACATCTGTGGCGACAAGCACTAAAAGCAAGGGTCATTTGTAGACCTACAGCACAAGATTCTGACGACGTACCAGCATCGTGCTGTACACAAGTAAGAACGCGACCTCCGCTGGACTCTCGAACCAATACGCCGCCAAGAATGCGATGCCAACGACCGCGAGTGGGAGTAAGGATTCGACAAGGAACATGCCGATGGTGAAGTGGGGAGCTGCATGATCTCCAAGCTGTTTCTTCTTGCTAGAATAGCGCGCCAGCCGATAACAGATCATGCCCGTCAGCTTCGTGCCGAGGACGATCGAAACCGAGTAATACGCCAGGTTCAATCGACCAGCGAGACTGCCGAATAAACTGGTGCGGGACGCGCTGGAAGCCCAAATGGACACGATTCCCAAGGCTGATTCGGTACGAGACTCAGAATGAGTGCTGCCAAGGGCAAACGAGGGATTCTCACCGAGTACTGCTAACCAGAAGACAGAGGGTATAATGATGGCATGGAGGGAGTCCCACACGACTTGGCAACGGTATGTCTGGAATGACCGTGATCAAAGCTGGAATCCATTTTGAACCTGCATTGACGAGACTTACCATGAGGCCATATGCCATCAGCTGTAGAACGAGGCTCATGATGGCTACAACATCGACGAATGCGTATGCGATCGGCTTGGGTGGATGAGTCTCATCCACCAGCCACAATGTTTGACCGGACGACGCATTGATGGCGTATATAAAGGTGATCAAGACGAGCATCACAGTGCTGAAGACGGCGTAAAACACGCCGTGTTTCCAAGGTGTCTTTCTGCGACCCAGCAAGACATGCATGGTCTTGAAATAGACGCACAAATCGAGGCCTGTCGACAAGCCATGAGGTCGCGTGACTCGGAGGCGTGAGCAGATACAACTCACCATATATGACGGCCTGCAGATTGATGCCTACCCAGAACGACTTTTGGAAGTCGAACAAAGCAACCAGCCCAGTGGAGTTGGACGACATGGCGCGCAGAAGGATTGGTCCTCGAGCCTATCTCATTGCGGTTTTATGGCTAGGGGGACCCTGGTCACATAAAAACAATTTACAAGTTGTGTCACTCCGGCGACCACGGAAGATTTGAATACTGCCAGATTTGGAAAATAGAACTCGACATGCTTAGTAGCTCCGAACTCGACCCTTTTTTTCTATACACTTCTGTCCCTGTAACAGCCGCGTTTTTTGCATAGGAATCAGACCGGAGCCGTTGTATTCCAAGACGAGGTGCTGTCTCCACAGTTCCTCTTCTTTCATGAGCGTTGCCACCACGCAGAGTTGTCGTTCAGTCGTTCAATGAGCAATGAAAAGCGTCAATAGACTCGGTGTGAGACTCGCTGCCCACGACGAGTCCGCAATCTGTGCAAAGTCTCTCGGCGGAGAACGTAAGTTGATATTTATGTAAATTACTCGCGAACAATACACTCAACAGAGCCGATGAACTTTGAGAGTGACCCACCCCCGGATGCGGCAGGACACCTTTCCAGATCCGAGGATGGCAGACACGAGTGAGCCAAGCGAACGACCCATCACAAAGCACGGGACGACAGATGGCCTAGTGGCCAACTCTTCAAACCACTTGCCAACGGTGCTCCCATCCATGGGACACCCGGAGACGATCGATGGTGCTGCGAGGTTATTTTTATGGATAAACCGCTTCAACGACAAGTGTGTACGTGCGTACGGGAATAGAGTAACAGATTAGGCTCCGTAAAGAACTCTGTAGGCCTGGTTCCTGACGTTGTCGATATTATGTCGCAGTTAAACTTGAAGGTGTAAGATTTTACCTATAATGTTTCTTCGCCTGACCGGCGTCGGGCGAGATGAACATCCCCGAATTCCACCTGAAATAATTAAGTGACTCTCGTTGCCAACACCTATCATGTTCCGCGCTCACTTTCTGACCATCATCCACCATACACTGCCCTGTCAATGATCGCACACTCGAGAATCTTGACATGGACCATCCACGCACCGACAGGTGCTTGTTAAAGCTCGTTAGCGACCTGGCCCCTTACCAGACATTCCGCGCAATGGAAGACACGTGCCGACCACGAGGCACTCGGAGATAATAAGGGTGTACGACTTGTTCAGTGACTTTCACCATTGCTCCTCGACAACTACGTTGGCACTGATGACTCTACAATCAGCATTCATGACTGGTGCGTAGTGGTGAAAATGGAGCCGCATCGATGCTGATGATTCGACAAGGACATTCTTTGTTCATTGAATTCAACGCTGGTGGTATGTTCTCGTGGGTGGTAACGTTTTCGGCGAATGGCGAATATCTCGTGGGCGGCGGCCACGATGGGGTTCGAGTCTGGCGAGTGAATGACGGCAAGGTAATGGCAACAATAAAAGGAAAATATGTCTATTGCATCGCTACGTCCAAGGATGGAAGATGGATCGGGGCGGGGACAGGCGATGGCGAGGTATTGGTATTGGATACGGAGACATACGAACAAGTCTGGAGCTTGAAGCCCAAGGAACATACACACTACCTCACCGCACTCGATTTCTCACCAGACTCGACTCGACTGATCAGAGCCTTGGACAACTCAGCTGCAGTCTTCGACGCGGCGACTGGCAGACGCGTACAAACACTGAACCACAAGGCTTGGTTGATATCAGCGAAATACTCGCCAAACGGTGCTCGAATAGCAACAGTCTCCATCGATCAATCCGTTCAAGTCTGGGACAGCAGCGACGGCCAATTACTCTTGGACATCCCAGTATTAGCAAAGACCTCGATCGGCAATCGAACTCTCCTCTGGTCCGACGACCATTTGTTTCTCATATCCGACCATGAAATCAGGGAAATCAAGCCCTCCACCGGGGCAACAGTTTCGCAATGGGCAGTTGCTGATGATCCCGTCCAGTGCATTGCCCTACCCCAGCATAGGGGGTTCATCGCCTACTCTGCAGGTGATACTGTCACGTTTTGGGACACGTCGACACACGCCAAACTCGGTCACATTCGACACCCCGAGGACATGCTAACTTTCCTTGCATTCTCCCCCGACGACTGGTTGCTCGCCGTTGGGTTCGGTGAAAAAATCATCATCCAAGATCTCACAGACGCCTTGGCTTTGGTAAGTATCGTGTATTGTCAGATTGGATGGGGTATCCGAATGTCTTCCTACCCGCCCACCTAGTTTTTGTTTTCGTTCAGCATCGAAATCACATACTCACTTTGTCTCAGCCAGCATCCATGCATATCCCTGACACTGTCCTCCACCCATGGGAACATGACCGCCTCGTAGACGCAGAAGCATCATTGACGGAAATAGTCTTCAATGATCCCTATCGGAGTTATTTTTTACTTGCCATCAGAGCACTCGTACGGTCGCAGTTGCGACATTGGAGCCTGGCGACCGACGATGCCGAAAAGGTGCGTCCTGGCCATATGTACGGCCCTACTCCCGATGTTCACTCTAAAATCAACCGAAGTCCATCAACATTCAACCCTCCGACATTGGCTACATCGCAAAGAGTGTCGCACTCATAGGAAATGGACAAAAGGACGAAGGTTGTCGCGTATTCGATTTGGCGTTCAGGCACTGCCGTCCAAGTCGCATAGATCTTCTCCTTCTGATCAAGGTATGTATTTGTCACTGGTCGCACCTCGTTGTCCTTTCGATCCTTGCCTTATCCAGGCTGTTGTTCTGTTCATGGCCGGAAAGCACGATGAGGCAGTGTCACGCGTTCGCGACCTTGTCGCCACAGTGGGTCCCGATGCAGTATACCATGTGGTCCAGGCAAGCGTATAATACGTTTTCGCAAAGTGACTATCCCTGACATATCTCGCAGGCAATGATGTACCTCCACCTTGGAAATTCACATATGGAGGGCGGCGACTACACGAGTGCGATACATTCCTTCGAGCTTGCACAGGCCGAAATGCGATATCGCGTGAGGTTTCGTTTCTTCATCATATCACTGGTGAATTTCTCTCGATCATCTGGCAACATGTAAACCAACGATCGACGTTTTTGACAGATATCTGGTTGGGAGTTCGATGACCTCGGCATCGCTATTCGACAGCGTCTGTGTGAGGCTTTGTATGCAGCAGGTCGCACTGTGGACGCCGGCAAATCTCTTATCAAGCTGGTAGATACCTTTGCTGACGTCTGTATGAGTGGATCAATAGCCGAGTGGATCTCCGGTCGGCTTATGTCTACTATTTTTTTTTTTTCATTCACTTAACTTTTTCTCGTCAGATTTCGCACAAAAATGTCTGTCTACCCCCAAAGTCAACGATGATGCTTCACAAGTAACTTCCAACGATAACGTGTCGATGCACCGTGTGACCCTCGGCCCACAGGTTTATTCATCGCTTCTGGGGGTGTGGGGAAGGGCAACGTTGGTGAAACGCTCGTGGAAAGATGCTTTCGCTACAGCTTCTAGCGTGAGTGTATCATCTCACCCTGATATGTATCTTGGGTTTGACGTCCTTTCAATACAAGTTCGTCGTGCCGAGATTCACAACCTACCGGGCTATATACGAATATCTCGAAACGACCAACCGCATGACAGACGCTATCGAGTGTTTCCGTCAAATGGTAGACGACATAGCAGGGCAGGGAAAAACACACGTCGAAGAGGTAGGATGGGTTCTTGGTGAGCCGAGTTACATATTGTACGAGTGCACGTTAAACTTGAAACATCGTTACGCAGGGAAGCTAGAAAGCCTTGGGGATAGCGCAATGAATGCAGAACGATACAGTGATGCCATTTCCCATTACTCAGCTGCACTAGCCCTCCGTCCAGCAGCGCCACCAAGCCTCTTCGTCAAGCGAAGCAAGGCGCATGTAGCAGCTGGTTTGTGGGAAGCAGCGTTGAATGACGCAAACAAGGTTTGTTGCTGCGTATCATGCAAACCAGTTGTTGATAGATCATAAACAGGTGATCGAGCTCGATCCGTCGTCCCCATGGGGGTACGAGAGAAAACATGCAGCGTTACACAAGGCGGGAGACTATGAAAATGCGGTGAATGTATTCGAGGCAATGTTATCAATGATCTCGCAGTCATCCAATCCCGAGATTCACGGTGAGGGTGTCGACATCATGTCAACGTTCACCTATTGATCTTCCCGCCTAGGGCATCGTCATCAGTACATAAATCCAAGAAACACGAGAATGGCAATCTGGGACGCTGTTCAGGATGCCACCCGTGACTCTCCACGAGTACTCATTAACACTATGTCGGGCCGCCTCGTGAACAAATCGGAACACTTCTCCGCCTTCGAACTGCTCCCTGTTTTCAACAAACTGATCTCCTCCATGACGACCAACATCGACCGTCTCCGCATCCAACAGGACGTGACAGACTACTATCGTTATGCTATGTTCTCGCACAAGTGGGATGACAATGAGCCCTTGTTCGAGAAAGTTAAAGACATCGTCGTATATGATCTCGAGGAGTCCCCCACCAATGACAAGCTTCAAATGTTCTGCAAGATCGTGCGGGATGCGGGGTTACATTGGGCATGGAGCGATACATGTTGCATCAATAAAGCAGACCACTTCGTGCTCCAAGAAGCACTGGTTTCCATGTTCAAGTGGTACCAGGGTTCCGCTCAGACGCTTGTTTTACTCCGTGGTGTTCACTCTCCGTCACGGCGTGGGGATCTCATGAAGAGCATTTGGAACTCTCGCGTCTGGACATTCCAGGAATACCATGCCTCAAAGGTAGTCCAGTTCTACAACGAAGGCTGGACGCTCTACATGAACCTCGACATTCCCAATCATAAAGAATCACCCGAAATCCTCTCGGAGATGGAGGAGGCGACGGGCATCTCTGCGCAAGCCTTGATGGCATTCCAGCCTGGGTTAGACGATATACGAGAGAAGCTATGTCTAGCTTCAACACGACAGACAACTCTCTTGGAAGACGAAGCATATTCATTGCTTGGGATATTTTCCATCTCCATGCCGGTGGTGTATGGTGAGGGGGACCAGGCACTCGGACGACTGTTGTCGCAGCTCGTCACGAGCTCGGGAGACACAAGTATTTTCGTATGGACTGGGAAATCAGGAACTTTCAATAGCTGTCTCCCAGCTCGCATCAGTGTATTCAGCCAGCCGCTGACTTCCCATATCCCGCGAACCCTCACGGGCACCGAAATGGAGACCATCACTGCCAGGTTGCGCAAATCGTCGCTCAATCCCAACTCGGTCACAAAGTTATATGACCGACTTGACCAGCTCCGCGTCCCGTCTTTTTTGGGAAAGCGGATGATGCTCCCATGCATCAGTTTCAAACTCGGGCCGTTGTCGGTTTCTTCGAGCAGCTCGGAACGAGTATTCCGTGCGCAGACGGCTGCACTCGGGATTGTAGAGATTAGGACAGCGGAAGATCTCTCGCGATTCAAGTCTTTATATCTTGTTCACCCATGGATCGATCATCTCCTCGACAGACAGCCTGTGGGAAGTGTACTGGGGACTTTACCAGAAGAGAGCATGGACGACCAATCTCCTACGATAGGCGAGCCGCCTTTCCTCCCAAGTCCTTCCAGTACCACCTTGGCACCTCCGCGCTCACGCACGGCACAGCTCGCTTCTCGCATCGGGCTATCGTTTAGTAGACGGACCGCCACACGCCCTCGAGATGCGGAAGGAGCATCCCTTCGTCCACCGTCGTCTCTCTCGCAGACGGACACCCAGACGCGTGCGCTCCGCGTGCTCGCTCGACTGAGTCAACCGTTTGGCGCATTGTTGCTCACACCGAGCAGCAACGTGGCAGCATACAGGAGGGTCGCTACGGAGAGTCTGATCACCGTCCAGGTGGAGGAGATGACGTCGGTGGTGTTGAACAAGTTGATAGAGGGTGTATCTGTGCTGGACGTGCTTTGAAGAACGGCTGTTATGAAACACGTCCGTCGTACGTCCGTCGGAGGTGCATTCATTTTCATCCTCCTTCACACACTAGGGTTAGGCTCTGCGATCGTCGATGTCGAAATTGTTGTGCCGCAATGCGTGGTTGGAAACGCCGATCGCTGGTTCCATTCCTTCCGTTTCATCCTCAATTTCCTTGAGTCTTGTAGTGGCTCTGATGTCTCTTTGTGTATTTACTATTTTCACCGCCATTTTTGATCAACTCGTGCTCATGGTTACATTCTGACCGGCCTCGGAAGTGGCGCACACAGCGGTGAATATCCAGTGAATATCGAACTTGAAGTGGTTGCATCATGTAAAAGCCACGCCAGTGCAATTCAGATTCGCGTCCTGTCACGTATGTACTTACCAGACATCAATGACTAAGTTCCAACCCAAGTTCACCCTTCCTCCCATTCGCGCACTCCTCATCGACATCTCGGGCACGCTCCTGATAGGATCGTCGCCCATCCCTGGTGCTGCCCAGGCACTCTCGGCACTCCGCGCCGCACGCATCCCGTTTCGTCTCTGCAGTAACACAAGCAAGGAATCCAGCCATGCCATGCACGAGCGGATGCGTACTGCCGGGCTGGACGTACGCCGGGAAGAGCTGTGGACGAGCGTTGGCGCGCTCAAGGTGGTTTTGAAAGAGCTGGGGTTGAAAAGGTCAGTTTTCGTTTCAAGTTCGCCTCACGAGCCTGCGTTGACCGTTTTGAATTCGATATCGTCCTAGGCCTTACATGCTCCTCTCGAAATCCGCGCTGGAAGAATGCACAGACGAACCAGTCTGCTCGGACCTCCGTGACGCATCCTCGGCTCTACCCCCATCGTCACCCTATGACGCTGTCGTTGTTGGCCTCGCGCCATCCCTGCTTGACTATGCCCGTCTCAACACGGCATTCCGGATTCTCGTCGGGGAACATCGACCCCGTGACGCTCCCGGGCCCGTATCTCCAACCGGTGACCAAGCACCACACTCGAATGCTCACTCGGGGTTGGGGTTGGGTGTGGGCGTTCGCAATCAACCCCCCCCACCGCTCATCGCCCTCCACAAAGCCCGCTACATCGAAGCCCCCGACCACGCTCTATCCCTCGGCCCTGGCCCATTCGTCCACGCACTCGAAGAAGCCACACAAACGTCCGCAACGGTCGTCGGGAAACCCACACGGGCGTTTTTCGAGGCCGTGTTGCGCGATTTGGAGCGTGATATCGATGTTGAGCTTGGGAACGGCGCTGCCAGTACGCAACGTGAGGGTGACGGTGATCGCTATGGCCGTGGCCAGTCCTCCGCCACGCAAACGCATCGCCGCCGCTGGGAGGGAATCGCTGTGATTGGCGATGACGTGCTTGCAGATCTTGGGCAGGGCGCAGTCGAACTCGGTCTTTGGCGTGTCCTGGGTATGTCGTCGCATCCTGTCTTGCCGTTTCGACTGATACCGTGGCATCACGCTAATTCTCGTTATCATATGGACAGTGAAAACGGGCAAGTATCGTCCAGGAGACGAAACTCGGCAAGATGTGCTGCCACCTGACCAAGTCTGCGTATCCTTTGCCGCGTTTGTAGACATGTTGTATGGGCAACGGACGTGTCCAGAGGGCTTGTGAACAAGGCAGGTCATCATTGCATTATCGTCTGTCACATCAGAGATCATAATAGTCTACCAACCTAATACAACAGTACGAGCGCGATCGCTAGCGCGCTCCCCACTGGCAGGAAAATCACCTCGACACACAAACTGATAATGAGTGCATCTTCCTTACCGTGACAAGAACAAACCTGCTGCGCCAAGAAGCCTTCAGATAATGAATTTCCCCGAACCATTGCTGTGTCATTGGTTTCACGGCAGTATGACGGATGGAACACGCGTGGCATGTTCCTGACCAACATGGATCAACTTGAAGTCCATCTATGCCATCTACGCAGGGATCGGTTTGAGAGGACGGTAGTATAGGACAGATCGTGATTTCCTTCCAGGTTATCTCTAATGGAGACTTCCTCTCGGAGGATGGCGATATCGACATCATTTTAGACGGTCATCGATGTCATCCTCGATCTTGAGCCGCAGCACCGCCGCTTTTTTTCCGCTTCTCTCGTATGTACACATGTAAGCTGCGTCCTTGTTGATTTGCTTCAGGTCGGACTGCATTTGCGCGATCCAAATAAAATGTCCTTGTTACAAGACCTGGACGGTACAACATGTAATGGCTCTGCCTGGCATGCTGCGAATTTAGCTAAACGAGTAGCGCTTTAATGAGACCAAGATGAAAGGGAAGGGGACGAGATAAAGGAGGACACCTGGTCCGAGTCCACATCGTGCATATCAAGCTTTGACTCGTACACTATTTTTTGTTGTCGTGGACCCGAATGCATCCGGAAATGTCCTTGTCTCCTACCAGGGCAATGGTCATCCAGGTTCACGACCGTTCAACCACCATGGAGCACCAAAACTCACCTGGTCTGTGGGGGGGATAAATACTATGTCGCTCCGCTTCTCGACCATCGTGCCATCAAACACCGGCGTCATGCTTCCGTTCCGGATGTATGCTCTAGCATTCAGGTTGGCGAGAAGGGTGTTACAATAAAGCGAGCTGAGTGGGATACCAAACAACACATAGTAGAGCGCCGCCGGCGGAAAGACATGCAACTACGGCATTCATGTCAGGGCTGAACAAAAATCCTGACGAACGACGCCTACGAAGATAACGGCCAGGATGGCAAATGTGGCCGTCCAAGTACCCGTATTCACCGCAAATACGGTGAGGCGTTGTAAAACGTGTGCCGTACTTGCAGACCAATGGTCAGATTGATGCGACGAATGGGTATGTGCAGTTGATCTGGCAATCCCAGTCATGCTCCGCGTGCGGAGAAGTAAGAATGTCATGGTGATCGCAATCAGAACGTCCACTGCAGCAGCCAAAGAGAGAGATGTAAAGGATAAAGCCTGTCCGCCTGATGTTAGGGCTTTGCTTCAGAACATGATGTACTTGCCATGAAAGTCTTATCATCGAGCGCAATGGCTCCAGTGACATTTGGCTCCCTAACAGAGAACGGTAAACATATGCATATGCGAATCGATAGTGGGCAAAGGAAACAGACAAACCCATCCACAATATAGAGCGCTTTCGCTGAGTAAACTAGGAATGCAATGATTAAAGGGTCGCTAGTACGATTCCAATCCATGTTGACTTACTGATAGCAACCACTGCAATCCACAAAGAATCGGGTAAGACGGCCCCGGTTCCCTGAAAGTTTGTAAAGTCTTACCAATCTGGCAGACCGCTTGGATAGACTACACGACGGTCTTAGCGACACCAAAAAGGACTATCAATAAACACCTCACCCATAATAATGGCACCATAACATTTTTCCCGCTAACTGACCGGCCATAAGTAACCAAAAGGAGACATGGGTGTCCATGCTCACAAATGTATATTCGATGCACAAAGAATGCCTGAACAGGAGTTGAAACCAGGGTCTGAATAACATCAGTTTTGTCGTTTAAATCACAGGGTATAAGCGAGTACCTCGGAGAATAGCTGTAACTGCTATTTGTGAGCATTGTCCCGAAGACGACAATAAGGAAATTTACGGGAAGTTCTCTGAGAGAATATCAAGACATTGAAATGGTTCTATAGAAGTGATGACTTACGCGTTTGTGTCCAACAAGCCCGATGGGCTTAATAGACCAGCGATAATGTATTTGTACACTATGCAGGAAGTCAGTTGAATGAGAACGAGTACTATGCACACCAGGACAAACCGCCGGCAATGGTTAAGGCTTCATGAACGGTATCCAACACCCTTTCACGAAGGATCAGTGATGGCCCGTAGTGAGTATAAACAAGCAGGGACAAACCATAGAACTGCTACCTGAAAGAATGTCAAAGTATTACGTCGAGGACGATCATATTCTGACTTACGAAGATCTTCATGCGCAGAGAATCACTTGTATAACTACAATGGATACATGATAAAGAGATGTCAAGGATGAGATATGGGTGACGGCCTTACTGGACGTAATAAAAGAATCTGCAGAACGCGCCTTACTCCGTCACTGTAATACATTCTAGAATGAACCACTCACGTTTGCATACATGTGACACCGTAAAGACCGGTCGACATGAGTGTGGCAAAGTACAATGGTCCGTAAGCTGGTCCATATAATGAGGCGAAGGGGTTGGACGATTCCATGACTCGTGTTGGAGGCAAGGACGAAAGGCTGCACCCAGTTTATATATTCGTGATCAGTGGGTTAAAATAACATCTGAGCGGGAATTGCTTGCACAAAGTTTGATTCATTTTATGATGGGCATCAATCTGTGGCAGTTCAGGAATCCCGTGCACGATTGCTTCATCTATGGTGGATGAGTCCTACAAGATGAACATTCGATGCTGACGCACTTGTACCAATGGGTTGTACCAATGGGTCACTGCAGATGCTAGTTCTCTGGACCTGAATTGTCCACCAATCCTATCTCGCTCGACTGTTTCGCTCGTGTGATAGTCGGACTTGTTTTTAAGTCACTGAAGGTACTCACGATGCGGGGAGAATTCTCATGTTACATAATATCTTCCATCACGGTGTGCTCCCGTGAAGCGTTGTCTAAAATTGCCCGATGTGACTACCATCAGTCTTCAGATTAGAAAGGCGATCTGGGGTACATGCGGGCACTGTTAGCTTAGCGTTGAAATGGGTGCCATGGGTTACAGTTAGCAGTACCGACGATGACAGTTCAGATTGGTCCTGCAAAGCTATCAGCTTGACACAATCAACGACCTCGCTACCGTGCTGCAAGCGTAGTCCGATCCTGGTGACTTCGAAGGCTGAGGTGCATCTCAGAGAATCGGTGAAGACCAGTATACGTCGCCGATCAAAAAATAGCAGGCACGCCAGGCACACTCACGGCTGTGGCCGTGGTCGTCCCCGTCCACGCAAATCGCTGCCGCTGGTAGGAGCTCACTATGGTTTGCGATGATATTCTTGGGCTCAAGATCATAAATATGGAAGTAGTCTACTAACCTAACACAACAGCGCGAGCGCGAGCGCTAGCCAGCCCCCTAGGAAAAACACCCTACTTGACATCAAACCCATGGATGGGGTGGGGCTCGTTCCACTTGTCGCGCTCGGGGTCGCAGTCGAGATGAAGGCATTCCAGGCCTCAACGGTGGCTGGTGGGAAGAAGTAGCTCGACGCTGTAGTGGCCGCACCGTAATAGATGGCCGCTTGACCCGTCAAGACCTCATTTCCGAGCGAGGTCATTTCACCTCCGACAACGCTGGCACCACCGGAGCTTGTATCAGTCACCAATCCGGTTTGATTCTTTCCAAAGATGAATTCCCGCACAAGCGTGAGCGCCTGAAATAGCGGCGGTAAGAGAGGGTGTGCACAAGGTAATCAAATCCTCACGGAGATGGGGTTGTTGTATCCGAGAAGATGTCCGGCATTGG
>JBBPJP010000339.1:0-27350 GCA_038088775.1 Boletus barrowsii
GAATTTCGCATAATTTATGTGCGTTAAATTATTTGTTGTATTTATTACAGCCCACTCTCGTCTCTCGTTTTATTGGGGCCTGAGCAGCGCTCGGCCTACGTGTTATTGGATCCCGCTGTTGTTTTCTTGACCTTGTTTTGCTTTCACTTCATACCTCCATAGTGCTTGCACATGTGGAGATAGGTTTCATGCTATCAGGATTGTTGTACGACCCCGTTTCATTGAATAAAAGTCTCCTGTCGTGTCCGACATCAAAAACATTTAAGCGACGACGGCGCTCTCCACGTACTCGACAGGAGCCAGGGACCAGCCCGACACTACGCATTTGGATGGATCTTGCCGTCATTGCATACGTGGCCAACGATCGTCTGTTCGTAGGCCCAAGGCGAGGTGAGGTACCGTGTATCAGAATCGTGATGGGACCGCTACCATATTACTACTCGTATACCCCCAGATCCAATGCGAGTTGTGTGTATGCCTCACTTGGCGCCGGTATTCCAAGCGATCCCCCTCTTGTCCCCCTCGGTGTATTTTAGCGTTCCCGATGCTCTCCGAAAAGGACTTGCCCGTACAATTACCGCACGATGGCGTTTCGGGGGGTTGCCGCAGGATGAATTAGTCAGTACCTTTTCCTTTTCATGAACACTGACTCTGCCAGTGAGTGATCATCACAGGAAATTGGTTACTTGCCTTGCTCAGCCAGTCTTCTTGCCAAAGAGATTCAAACTGTACGAGGTGGAGCTGTCCAGTGACCTTGGCCCAGTCTGACATTCTGGGCAGCCTAATGCCCGCAGGTGGGTGACTCGATTCGGTGGTTACTAGGTACACGGTGCATCGCACCGTCAAGGACGGGTTGCTATGTAGAGCGATCCTTCTTGTTCTGCACAGGGTAGCAGTCAGTCTCGAGATCTCTTCCGTCTGTCCATCTTCCTGCTGCGGCTATTGAAGATCTTACTGTCAATAGTTGGTTGTCACATCGGGATCTCGCTTATTCAGCGGTCCAGTGTAGTCTGGACCGACGGTCATTGACATTTTCTTGGGGGAGCCGGCGGACGTGCCAACACTTCCGAGTCAGCACACCGTCAGCATACCTTATTATCGCTTTCCTGTGCTTGCCATCGCTTCCGGTTGACGTCAGTGTGTCAGCACAGGTAGATCAATGATACCCGTGGTGATGACAGCCGGGCCGATCAACCCCATAGTACCAACAAGACTGTCCGTCGGGGCGGGCCAGTGGCATATGGATGATGACGCAGACGCCTGGCAGGCGTGCACTTGTATGACCGTGACGGCGGCTGACTGCCAACCAGTGCCAAGCAGGGTTTGCATGACGACCAGTTTCACAGATTGTGGCAGAGGGCCCTATTTTGTTTTCTCTATCTAGGCAAAACGATTTCAGTTTATGAACAATGTACATGGATTATACCGCGAGGAAGTCCCGGAGAAGATAAACGAGCTTACGGGCACAATAGTAACATTAGTAGTTCAACTTCAAGTTGCGAGGATCAAAAGGGTAACATTTTGCATGGTACTAGCGGCTGGAATAGTCAGACAACTATTCTCTTCCTTGCTCAGTCTTACAATTGGCCGGACATGCACATGATTCAAGCAAATCCACTACTAGGAGAATTCACATCAGAATCTCTAGATATCGTGAGGTGGGTATGTTCGGTGTGGAGCTCTCAAGAACAGGTAGAGGAATGAGAAAGAACGAGCCTATGTGTATGATTTGTGAGAGTTTTCCATCCAAGTAGTTCAATGCACGACGAAATTAAATGCAGCGTCTGCATGATATCTTTCCATCAAAAAACCTACTCGAGGTCATAAGGATCAATCCTTCTGATACATCTAGGCTGTGGCCGGACCCAATCGTCGGGTCCGGACTTGACGATGTGCTGCATTTCCTCCGCGAGCCTCTCCGTAACCATGGTTCGGAAGTCGAAACCGGTCAGTCTTTCCGGTTGTGGTCTGTTAGTATCTGGCGGGGGAGGCCCTCTGCGATGTCGAGGGAAACCAGCAGGCCATGTAGGCAAATAACACATCTCCTGCCAATTGCTGTTAATCGTGTTACAAATATATGGAACCGTCTGACAGACACACCTCAGGACCACAGCCAGGATTGCATTTGATCCATACGTTCCAGTCGAGCCATGCCATTAGGCGATCCAAGTCCTCTGTCCAAGTACCCCAAAGGTGGGCTGCCTCTGCAATGTCAGGGGTGTCCTTTTTATTTAACGACGGATCAATCCCCGCGCAGACGCCGGCAGCCCACATCCTCGTCACCACACGGCAAATCTCCTGGGTGGTCCCTCGTACAGCATGTAGAAGCAATTTCTCCGAAACGGTCATGGCATCCAAGTCGGAGTCCAACGAGTAAGTGTGTGTCGTGGCACAGAGCTTGAATATGGGAATTGTCCAGTTCAGGTCACTCTTGTTCGTTGGTGTGGCTGAAGAAAGGAGGTAAGGTGTCAACATGATTCTGAGTTGAGTTTGAGTTTTCATAGCGAGATCGGGGATTTCATCCAGGTCTGTTACTGACGAATTGAGGAGATAGCGTGTCAGTTCGAGCCGTCCGGCGTATCGGTCAACAATGACCTGGATGAGCGCCTTCCAGTCGATCCCGCTCGACAGGCCCTGTCTGAGTAAAGTTGACTCCAGCCTCGACTTTGCGGCCAAAAAATCCTCGCTGGATATATTTTGTACACGGTGGTCCCACCTTTCTTGATCGGCTCGAATATCGATCAATGAAGGTGCAAGTTGGGTATCATAGAACGAGATCAATCCGGCTAGATCCAACTGGACGCGGGTCTCGCCAGGGAAATGATTGTGCCAAGAACCGGCGTTCATGACTTCAAACGAGTGGAGATCCGCTGCACGAAGCCATGTCAGCATTTCTGTAGCACGAAAGCGGACCAAGTCTTACGCATCATTAGTCTATTTTTTCGACCTACTAGATTTGAGAAAGATACCACGCCAACTCCAGAGGTAAAGTCACAGAGCATGACCTCACTAAAGTTAACCTATCTGAGGAGATCTGTTCCAAGGGAAAGTTGGCTTGCTCACAAATCCATTTCCATCCTGCAACGCTTTCAGCGCAGGGAGATATCAGAGGGATCTATAATTTACCTGACAAAACCATCCACATCGAAGTTCCTTCCCCATTCGCAAAGGTGTTGAATCCGGTGCCTGTCGTCGAACGGATCACGACTACCTGAACTACTCCATGCAAGAAGGTCCTGTGTATCCATTGTTCCGTATGGAAGTTTCGCAGCGCTGCTGCCGTCAAAATATACGACTTTAAGTGATCGAGTGGTTATGAGCGTGAGATGCCAGCATCCTTTCTGAAAATAGTCGGGAAGACTCCGGCAGAAAAGATATGAATGTTCAGGATCGGTAGCGACCCACTCTGGCCCTGGCGGTAATTCGTTCCTCGTCGTCCCATGGTAGAGAAGTGTTCCTTTAGGAATTCTTCCGGGTACGATGCTGTGACCTGGAAGAAGATGTAATAAAGGGAATGGAATATCCACGCGACTCGCTTACCGTTTCTCATACGCGTGTTGGGCCAGTGCTGAAGTAGCGAGTGCACTGTCTCAAACACAAGATGGTCAGTGGCATTTGGGTCTGGCGATTTATCGAGGTCCCATTCCTCGTTCCTGACGTTGATATTAGGGTTGGCTGTCACGGTCCTCAACGGTACCTGGACAGCGAGCGCGGGGACTGCCAAGACTGTTGCGACAAGGCTGAGAAGTGCTACAGTTGCTCGCAGCATCGCAGGTACCACGGAAGGGGTTGGGAAGAACTGTGCTGCGGTTCGGTAAATTTAGCTCCCCCATTCGTACTCGTGTGCATCGGATCAAAGACAGCTGCTTGACTCTTTGCTTTGCTTGACTTGACTTAGTCAGCTTATTACTTACATAAGTAAGTAGTGATATGGCGACGCCACCACCATCACCACTGCATATTCTGCGTATTCATCAGCAACCCGTCTCTGCCATCTTTGTTTCGTCAGACAATGAACGAATATATTCCGGAGACGGTAAAGGTCGCGTCGTCATCACATCCACAAGGTCGCTCCGAGCGATCGCGGATTGGCAAGCTCACAAGGAAGGCCTCCTCGGCATCGAGGAATATGGGGACCATGTTCTTACGTTCGTGTTTTTTCTCCTCGATGTCCTACGGCACTGATGACACATCTTGCAAGTCATGGCAGAGACAACAAGATCCATATCTGGCAGCGTCCAACCGAATCAGTGTCTATCCGACAGAGCGGGGCGGCTTCTTTGACGGATCAACCTCCCCCTCCATTGTGCTACTCCTTGGACATCAACGCACTGAACTTTTGTCGATTCTCTCTCCTTCCCAGTTCAGATACTGAGCTTGTTGGACTCATTGCTGTTCCAAACCTCGTCGAATCAGCTCTAGTATGTTACACCAGTAGCGTCTGCAACTTTCATATCAACATGCGATTTAGGCGGACGTTTGGACCTTGCCCAACCGCACAAGACTACATGCTGCGATCGGAGACCCACAAGATACCTCCGCTACTCACTTTTCCGATGGCCGTTCTGGAAGCAAATCTGGTCAGTCGACTCCAGTTGCACGTCAATGTACCCTCTTAGAGCATCGCAGGCATCATCATGTCAATGCACCTTTACTATCTCACCCTCACGTCACCATCTACGTCAAAAGCACAGCGAGAGCTATGCCTTTTATGCGGGTATGAAAATGGAGGAGTCGTTCTCCGCAGGCGAACCACCCCTGAAGACGTACAGACAGTCGAAGGCAAAGGATGGGAAGTCGTCTGGAAGAGCCGATTGCATGTCGAATCAGGTTTGTCGTTGTGTACTACGCAACACCGACGATTTTTACCGTTTACCAATTCTGCTGGCTCTAGTAATGGCCATGGCGGTATCAAAGGACTGTAGCTTTGCGCTCACGGTCTCTGCTGATCACATCGTTGGACGATATGATCTTGTGCGTCACTGCCCATTGGGCTCGGGACGAAGCTTTGATCTTCTTTTGTCAAGAATATGTCGACGCAGATGGAAGCAGATCAATTGGCGCGCGCGTTTAGAACCAAGCATCCCGGAAACAGCGCGGTTGCCATCCGTGGTGACGGGCGTGTATGCGTTGTCGGCGGCTGGGACGGCCGGTGAGTCGCTTTATTCCATTATAGACGGTGCTACGGTCGCTCAGGTTTCTTGGAGCCTAGCGTACGGTTGTACTCGACCAAGAGTCTCAAGCCACTTGGGGTGTTGGTGTATCACAAGGAAAATTGTCATGCCCTCGCATTTGCCTCCGCCTACACGGACCGTGATTCCGGCAGCGTGTCAGACGGCGAGGATGACATGACCAACGAGGAAAAACGTCGACGTGGGCGGTGGTTGGTTACGACGGGAAAAGATAGCCGAGTGTTGATATGGGGCTTGATGAACTTTGAAAAAGGAACCACTGGCATTCGCTAATTGCAACTTCAAAACCAGGCATTCGAACGTTTGGTATGTTGCAGACTACAGTAGATGAATAACAATAAATAAAATCCGAAAATGACTCGGTAACCAAGTGGAATGATCTGAACCAACTACACCAGCACTCGCGGCAGAAACTGACATTAGGCTATATATCTTCCGCCAACTCACAAAAGACCAGCCGAATGCAGCTCTCGGCGTAGTCGGGTTTCATCAAGCTCCTCCCGCGTCGGGATGTGCACCTCCCCTTGGGGTTGGACTGCATTCTCAATCGTCCGGCGGGTTGTAGTATCCCGTTCAGTTTCGTCAGCTGTAGGTGGGGCTCGCGCTTGACTGGCACGAATGGATGCTTCCCAATGCTTAATGCGCCAAAAGCCGAACAAGGAGGACAAGAGAAGGAACCAACCTAGAAAGAAGGGGAAAATGGTAGATCAGTGCCGTACATCCAAGTATATCCATCATCATCCTACACGTACCCAACGTCATGAGCAAAAACGACAGCCACTCTCTCGATGTCACGTTGAGAAATACAGTGTCCGGGAGTGGACGGTCAACCGAATCAGAAGTGGCCGGAAAAAAGGACCGTTTGGATAATTTCCGTATCCCCGGGGAGTTTTGGACTGGCACCCCAAAGCCATCCTCTCCTGTGCGAGAATAGAAGCCGTATTGAATTAGGGTGAGACCAAGGCCAGCTCGAGAGCCAAACTTGGCTGCGTGAGTCGTATGAAGGAGGTATGTGAGCATGAAACCGACGAATTGGAAGAAAAACGATGTGAAAAGGTTGGCGACAAAGACGAAAATGGAGCCAGATGGAAGATCCTCAATGATCATCCCGGAATCCGTGTCCAAACCTGCCGGGGCATGCACAGTTGTTTCCCAGTAGGGAGGCACCGGATCTGCCTGAGCAACGGCATACGACTAGAGAAAGAATCAGAAAGATGAGAAAGATCTGCTGAAGATGAGAAGACGTACTGGGGGTGCGGTGTTCTGTGTCTCCTCGGGCATGATATAAATACTGCCATCGTCTGTACGCACTTGTACAGGCCTGCTGGGCTTCGCTGTGACATTGGTAAAGACGCCGTCATTTTGCGTCCCCCCACCGATGGTCTGAGGGTGGAGTATACCCTCAGTGGTGGGTAACCGAGTGTAATGAGTGGGTAATATAGCGCCAATGGCTCGACGGAAGAAGGAAGGACGATGGGCTGGGATTGCTATGGGTGACGAAGGGACAAGTCCATTGGAGTTGCCAAAGTCGTTGGGGAGTGCGAATGCAGACGGACGAGGAGGAGAGCCAGGTGGTGGACGGACGTAGTCAAAGTCACGCTCGAAATCGTACACGGCTGGAACCGTTGAACTCTCCTTGTACGTCTCGGTAGGGGATCTGGATTGGGTAGAGGGTGACAGCGGTGTTCCAGCCGAGTCATGTTGAAGCTCGTCGTCCTCATTAGATGCAAATGCTTCATCGAGTTCACGATCTGCTTCCCGCGTTGGTTGCCGCGTTGGCAGCAGTGCGTAGCCAGCTGGCATCTCGGGCTAGGGGCTCAAACGGCCAGTGTCTTTGGTCCTGGTAAATGAAACGAAAGAGAAAAACAAGATTGACTTGGAGACGCCACAATCATGCCACGCCACTTGACTATAGGGTCATCCCACGACAGGTCCATCACCTGTACTATCGAACCGTGCTGTTCCAATGCGCTGTAGGCCAAATAACATCAAATAGATATTGAAGGTACTGGCAATGTAATGCAATATAATGCAGTGGCACTGTGCCAAAATACTCCACGAAATTGAGCATGCATGGTCCATTCCCATCAAAATGATGTGCATGCCAATCTCATTATAAACCAGTTATAATTCGCATACAAAGTGCGACGATATGACCCGAGTGTTAAATTATTTTACGCACTATATAAAGGCTTATAATCCAGTTACATATCTCATGTCGAATGGCCCGGGATTGGCCCATCGAAAACATGTTACTTGATATTGGGCAATATATACCAATAATCTGCGCAGACAGGGCGAGCCAGGCAGAACACAATGGATTACAAATCGTGTATTGTACTAGCATCAAACATATGTACGTTTAGAAACAAAGGTCGTCAACATCACCACTATATGAGGCATCATGCATCATCGCTCGAGTCTGAATCGCCACCCTGAGGCATCGTTGTTGTGTTGTTGCTGTTGTCGTGCAGTTATGCACATGTCGTTGTCATCATCATTATCATGCCCTCCAGGCAGCAATTGTGGTGTGGCTGTTGTCATTGTCACCATTGTCACCAGTGCAGTCGTGCACTTCAGACAGTGGTGGCATGGATGCAGTCATGCATGTGGCATGTCGTCGTTGCCGTGGTGTCCTCCAGTGGTGGTGTAGGTGCGGCCATGTACATATGCAGTGTCGTTACAGCGGCGGCACAGCAATACAAACCTGAAGGGGACGATGACGCGATGCGGTGGTAATGCAATTGCATTGCAAGGGTGAGAGGGTCCGATGGTGGGACATAAAGGGGCAATGGTGTTGCCAGTGGTAAGGCCTTGAGCTTGAGGACGAAGGAGACTCAGTGTGATGCAAGGCGAGTTGAGACGAGGTGCGTGAAGAATGCAATGAGTCACTGGTCACGTGAGTCACACACGGCGGCGACGCACGTCGCACATCACTAGTGTTCCGGGAATTAGGAATTGGGTCGAATTCACCCGTGTTAATTTACCATGGCTGGCCGTCGAGTCATATTCACCCCCATAGATCAACGCTAATTCACCAAGCCCTATTCTACGTTATTTAACTGCGTGAATATGGGCAATTTCACTGAAATCAACCCTCAAACTGAGTGAATTTCGCCTATTCCCAAGAATCCCAGTCTGTACTGGCTGGTAGTGGCTTCGTAGCACTACTAGAACCACTTGCAGGTTCGTTTCTGGATGTGCTGGCAGTTTCCGCATGAGTCTGGGTTATATCAGTATCACTAAGGATGTTCCGTAGGTAAGACGAGCTCAAGTCGATGTCATCGCGGCCACCCAGCGTGAATGTGTGACGCTCCACACCAACGGTGGCAGGGTCAAGCTGGTGCGGCTCGTCCAACCAGTCGTTCCCATCATCAATTTCAGCATCTAGTATGACTGCAGCTTTGCTTGCACGTTCTAAACGAGGTCTGGGGGCAGCATGGCCAGCGGGAGGCAGAGACTTGTCAACGACTTGAGAGTTGGCTCGTTTTCCTAATGTCGACTCGACTTCTCACCACTTCAACATGGGCTTGTGCTCAATATTTTCATTCTATTATAGTAGCCTTAGTGTAATAACGATAAGTAGGATGTTACTTACCTTTGCGCCAGGTCCCACATGATGCCATTGTCTAATCTTGATGTGATCTTGTAGTGTTTCGAGGTCCTGTCTGTTCCGTCGTGGACTATTGAGCCACGTTATCATCGACATCGTCCGTTCATCCATCATCAAAACAGGGACAGAAGCAAATATTTTCATGCCCAACACCTGTGACAATAGATAGTGAAACACTGAGTTGAATAGACAAGGCTGAACTCACTCCGAGAACATTCCCAAATTCATCCTTTTGTACTTGCTCCCACCATGAATACAAGCTTTCGTTGGATCGAAAGCGCCGGTTAAATGGGTCCGCTCCCTTCCTGTACGACTTTAGCTGCTCCTTGAGTAACTTGAGCGCGTCGGTTGGATGGATCTTCGCTAGCTGCGTCTGGGTGGGCACCGGCAATCTTCAGAAGGGACAGAAGCTACAAGCCTTATGAATATGTAAGTGTCGATTGTAAATCACAGGGGTGCTTACAGAAGCCCTGTTGGTGGAAAATGAAAGCTCGGCGGAGGTTGTAAGGTCATCAACCCATTTTTGTAGGATTGCTGATGTCGGCTCCTTGAGAAGGTAGGTGTTTAGCACGTTGACAACACCAACGAGTTCAGGACCACGTTCGGTGAAGATGATGGGGCCATCACGTCGCGTTCCAAAGGATATTTCAAGTTGTCGATTGACTGCACCAACCTCGCCGTAGTCCTCAATTTCCTCTGCCGAAATGCTGAATGATCCAAAGTTGTAGGTGGCGAGCCCGGCCTCAGCGACAGGTAGAGTATCTGGTAGATTAGACAAGTAATTCTTGAGGGTATCTAGCTTCGTCTTCAATGCAGGATCCATTTCACGAGAGCTGCGGGTAACGAGTGGAGGGTCGAGGTTGAACCCTCAATGCTTCCTGTCCCATGAGTATAATTTTTCACTGAGGATCCCTACTTTAACATTGTCAAAAAAGGTCTAAGTCACTCCGACACGATCGACATTTGGTAATGTCAAATTCACCCCATATTCACCCATATTCACCCAGCCTGTTCGACGGCTGTACAAATTCACGGTAGATCATCCCAAATCCACCCAGGTGAATTAACCTGTGTGAATCTACCCTGATCTAAATCCCGGAACACTACACATCACAGAGTTAAGGTTGCCACCAATCGGATACCCTCCTTCAACCCTGCCCATCAGACCTCAATGGAGATACAGTGTACTTGACGACTTTCAGGGTAAAGCTAGGCCCCCGAGGACTGCTGTCTACCGCTTCAAGGGTCAAGCTCATTTTGGGTACTTATAAGGACCGTCATTTGAGCCTCAAAGTTCATCGGACGAAGCGCCCCAAGGTTCCAAGGCCCTCGCGCGGATATTTGGTGAAGACCCAACGATTACTGTACCTCACTGTGTACTTCCAGCCCTACATCACCTGCATGAAACACGTTTCCGTTCCTCGCTGCACGACAATCTATGCCTGGTGACGAACTCAATGCCGACATACCATCAACGGACTATGCGACTACAATTGGTGATGACCAGAGAACGAATAGGTCGATCAAATGTGCGAGCATGATCAGCATTCTCAGCAGCCCCGGTGTCCGCAATCCCGAAAGGCGCTCGAGTCGCCAATCTCGCCGACCCAACAAGCATCCGTCAAGTGGCCATCGAAACTGCACAACTTTTTCGGACAACGACCACCGAGCGAGTTGATCACGACACATCTAACCTGCCGCGGGCGCCAAGATCTCTCAAGACGCGATGGGCGAGACATTTTTATTGTCCAACATTGCACCGCAGGTCAGCCTCGGGTTCAACCGTCGTTGTACGTTTTCACACATACATATACTCTTGGCTAGCACATTGACCCTCTTCATGACGTCGAAGATTGGTGTCGAAGGTTGACGAAATCGTTTACTGACCGTCCAATGTTGCCATCCCGACCCACTTTGCCAAGGTCATCCTCGCCTTGCGACCATCTTCGCCCTCGACGCCGGATGTTCCAGAAATCTCCATGGGCGCATTCGTTCTCCCAAATGCAATCATTCCCGACGAAGCCCCGCTCGACAGTTTTGTCACACCAGGTAAGTCACCCTCCTGACTATGATCGTGTCATTCCGTTCCGTCCACGTCGCCTTGACGCCACGTGCTTATGACAACTCGATGTGCGCACTGCTCACGTGCGTGTCTTTGCATATCCAGTCGACACCGTTGAACGCACTGATTTTTATGCTATCGCTTGTATTATACTTATTAGTACTTGTATTCAAAATTCAATTGGAGTCAACATAGATCACTCTTGGGAATAGTGGGTTCCAAGTCACACAATAGCTGTGGTCGGCATCCAAGTGATGTATGGACATGCCAGCCAACTTGTTGCCCGGTTGCCAACACCCACCAAAATTTTAAAGATTGCCGGGGCCATAGGAGCAATATAATGGATTATGATGGATCATATTAACCCTATCTTATTCCAGATTAGGCCCGACATAACAAATCTCATGTAGTTGGTCAGGCAGCATCAGAATCCACACAATTGCCAACACCCACCAAAATTTGGAAGATTGTTGGGGCCATAGGAGCTATATAATGGTTTATAATGGTTTATATTAACCCTATATTATTCCGTGGGATTATGCCCAATATAAGAAAGATAATTGGATTATATTGCATTGTAGCTCGCTTGTTTTTTCCGTGATGTCCATATAGGCCAAATGTTGCCTCAGTAATTCCATCTTCCTTATTATCTCTCTGGAAAATCCATTTGTTCCGGAATCACCCTAGATCTCGCAGTGCATCTGTCTCACATGCGATTGCTTGGCTTGCGTCTACTTCTCCTCGCACCTGCATTACAACCGGCTTCCTACTCCCCCCTATTCTTCCCTAACTTGACACTATTCTGAATCATTGGAACTAACTGACTTAATCTACACTCTACCTTTGCCGATGATCCGACTTGTCTAGTTGTCATGCTCTTGACTGGCCTTTTGCATGGTGGCTTAGGCCTGAGCACAGATCCAATGGTTGGCCGGCTCAGATCAACAAGTGGAGTCTCATCATATAACACGGCTCGACGAGTTGTTGGCACAATTGGGGCAACTGAGTAGATCCGAGGACCGATTGGTTGCTCAAAGCGCTCATCTCAAGGCCAGTATACCCAAAAGACAAAACTGCGGTCAACAATTTTACCTTCTTCGTGTCAGCCAAAACGAACGTACCGCATTATTCTTGTTTGTTCAACCAGTAAGATCGAGCGAGTAAAATAGTGAGAACGTTGTGTATTGAGTGGACTGCCAAAAAGTGGGTAGTTGCTGGTTCAGCGTACCAGTAGGTGATAGTGATATCACTAATCCACCGGATAATCCGAGATCAGTCGATTGAGCGAGAAATTTTATTGATTGGGTCTTTTGGGTGAAAGTCGTCTGTCGGGTAACATCGGGTAATTCCCATATTTGTCAGGTGACTGACCAATCGAAGCTCACACGGCACCAATCGTGCCGAAGACTCGAGAGATAGCTGAGCCCATGATAACACCACAGTTTTCCGTGCATTATCTCTCTTGAAATTGACAACGGCGTTAATCTTGACCCCCATAAAGGGAGGTATCATTTATCTTCAGCCGGATCGTACCGAGTTGCTGTCCATGAAGTTTAGGTCATCTGACCATCATGATCCATAGCAATCGCGACGTACTGAATGGTAGAGAATATGACCGCATGGTTGACTGGAATGTACGCATTAATAGCCAACGAATTCGTCGACTATATCCAGGCACTGGTATACTCTCTTTGAGACGAACAAACGAGGTTGGGGGAATGAGAGGTACTGTATGGTGCCACAACTAGAGGTCGTCGCGCAGTAAATTGGTAGACAAGGATGCCGCCGCAGAAATCTCCTGTTCACGCGAAGCCGTCACTTCTTTCGCCACCATTAACGCGTCTTTTCCTATGGGTACGTGTAACGGAATATTGCCACTCTCGACCAGCGAGTAGATAGACCTTGCGAACTTGTTTGGGTCTCCCTCGAATTTGAACCCTGGTGCAATCAGTATGTTTCGCAGGTTTGTGAAAGGGGATGTCCTGTCGTTGTACACTTCACTCTCGGGGAGAACCAAGGCATTGCGTAGTCCATTCGTGTCGAAGCTTCCGATCTGTAGGATGCATATCTGATCCAATTCTCGTCAGAGGGTAATTAGGCGCGATCGAAGGTGCCTGACCTTGATGTTCCATTGCGGCAAGAGTTCCTTGGCCAGACTCTCTGAGAATCCTTCTAGAGCTAAAAATTCCCTCACGTAAGTCGCCAGCATACCCTATTCCAGGTCCATGACCTCACCGTGTTTGCTAGGATTGCACGTGTCAGTATTCCTCCGCATATCACCGTGCTGATCAAACTAACCTCGCAGCGAAAAAAGAAAAGGCAGGCGGACCCACAAATCCCGCGAGAGAACTGACTTGCAACAACAATCCTCCTCTTCCCGGTTCATTCACCTCCCTAAAGAACTTGACGCTTGCCCGGCTGACAAGCACCGCACCCCAGAAGTTCACATCGAACAACGCCCGAGCATGACTGATTGAGGTCATTTCGGCTTCTCCCACGATGAAAGAGCCCGCGTTGTTGAAGACAACGTCCAGCCTGCCAAAGATCTCTCTCGTTTGCGCAAACGCATGATTGAGTTCGGCCGGGTTAGTGACGTCAACTTTGAGCACGAGTAGTTTATCTTCTGGGTATCTGGCCCGGAGATCTTGGAGCATCTCTGGTTTCCTTAGTGTTGCGACGACGATTTCGCCTCGCTTCAAGATCAACTCGGTCAGGGATTTTCCGAACCCGGATGATGCACCAGTGACTGGAGGTGAACCATTAGCACACATTATTTCGGGGGTCTGTGGCAAAACGCTTTACTTAGCCAGACTCGTGGGCGTGCCATGTTGATGATGCGAAGACGAGCCGGAGGTGTCACTAATCAATGTGGCTCATACCTTTTATACCCTGGAGTTTTACGGGATCTGCTGGTATCGTGACTGGGCAATTAGCTTGGACAATTGAAATCTGGCAACCCCGCAGAATTCCTTTCGGCAATATTACTTACCCGAAACAGCGACCTGAAACGATTGTTCATGATGATCCGTTGGATAAGGCTGGTGGGTCACACGAGCTCATATCCCAGGGTGTTTAGTGGTAGAGAAGCCACGTTAACGCAAGTATACATCCTATCTTTTATAGCCCCAGCATCCGCTTGAAGATCTGCCATGCCGCGAAGCTGATGCCAGTCATCGGTATGACCTTCAGATAGCCTATGCTGAGGCCGACAAAGAATCCTCTCCACCCACCGGATGCATACACGGCCTTCATCGTCTCTCCCCAGCCTAACCACCGATCTGGACGCGTCAAACCACCCACTTGCATACGTCTTCTGACGACTTCAAAAGGGTAGGAGACGGTCTGGGATATGGCTCCAGATACGGCACCGATGGCAAGATCTGCAGCAACACCGGGCCGTTGGGCCTTGCCATCCACAACAGGGTAGAAATAGGCGCGGCAGAGGTCCCACACGAGGAACCCTGTCCCCGCATAAGGAATCATACCGACCACGGTGACCGTGAAACCGCGATAAAACTTGAGTATCGGAAATCGTTCGAAGATTTGTTTGGGGGTAGATGATGATGAAGTGGATGGTAGGGTGGGGAAGATGGCAGCTTCGTGGTAAATGTGGGAGATAGCGCGGATGAATGAAAGCCGACCCGTCTTGCTTGTCATACGACTATCAAATGCCATGCGAACTCTGATTAATTCTAATGGGTATGTTGATGTGACAGATGCCATTCCTTTGCAGACGCACATGAGAGAAGCCGGAAGGGATGTTGCAGGAAGAGCACGCACCTGCTAGTGCGCCAGCGGCGAACCGGCGAAAGTTTGTTTCGTGGTCGCGGGTTGGGATGAGTAGCTAGTGGGAGTGTGGGTTCAAGCAAACGTCTGCCGGGTAAACACAACAACGTACAGGGCGCCACTGATCATACGCCATGAACTTTATAGCAGCGTATGGGAATATACGGAGTAGCGTTGCAGAGTGTCCTTGAAGTAACCCCCGTGTGCCAGCATCCTTATATATTGCGAGACCAGCTCGAAATGTGCCTGTCCACGACCCTTAAGACGCACGCAAGTATCAGCATGCGATGAAGGCAGATACACGGTGATACATACCTGCATACTTCTGAAAGTCGGGGTTGGAGGCTTGAAAGAGAATCTTGACTCTATCGAGAGGTGCGACGACCGTCTTTGCCTGCCAAAGACCAAATAACCATCACTATAAGATGCATCATAGGAAGAGCAAGATACGCACGACACACCCTGCAAGACCACCTGCAAGACCAGAACGGAAGGCATAGTCAAGGCTGCGCCTGTCTCGGTGAGAAGTGACAGTAGAACTCATTAATAAAAGTCTTTAAGCGAGTTGTAGTTGCTCTCATGCGAAGGACAGAACTTGGAAAGGACGCGAGGGATCACAAGGCTAATTCAGGCGAGCGCATAATAGAGCTCGGATG
Source organism: Boletus barrowsii (assembly GCA_038088775.1). Taxonomy (NCBI): domain Eukaryota; kingdom Fungi; phylum Basidiomycota; class Agaricomycetes; order Boletales; family Boletaceae; genus Boletus; species Boletus barrowsii. The sequence goes on from JBBPJP010000339.1 coordinate 15,310, forward strand.
ATACCCGAAGGACCCACAACAGGTTATAAATCACGTGCTAGAATGTGTCACGTGCCACCAGCTGTTGGCAGGGCTAGTTTAATCTGAGTCTTGACTCGGACGCTATCGCATGTTGCCAATCGCAGACTTGGATTCAGAACTATGATTCCCGAGAACTGGGGTATGTTCTCCGATTCGCACCATACATCCCTGACGTAGATTGAAATGGAATTGGTAAACCAGAAGCTTTTGTTTCTCGATTAACAAGCTCATACCCGGGTCGGCGTGTTTGTTCTCACTCACGACTTGACTGGGTAGCCGAGAACAAAGAACTGAATGTGCTGCAGTTTTACAGATGGTCATGCAGCACGTTTATTATCGCGACCGTGCTGTGACCACACAAAGCGAGACAAGCGAGTTGTACCTGTTCAAAGAGGGAGATTTCTGACTTCAGTTTGCTATGTGAGTACATCGTAACATCTGATATCCGATGATGTACAGAGTGACAATGATAACACAGGGTGCATGATACTGCAGCGCGATGTTATTTGACTCTAAAGACATCGACGAAACTTCCGAAGGAGCGTATTCGCAATGTCTAACGACAATACAGATGAGACCATAGCCATAAAGCTTTCCACATCTCAACACAGTTGGGCAATGCACATCGATGCCGCGGACGTACCGAACGAACCCTCTAAGTACTTCTGTTAATTCTCTACGTGACTACTGGGGCGTCTTTGTGGTGAATCGGCACCCTGGTTAGCCTCCCAATTCTTTCGTCTGAGTTGCGGCAGCTTCGTTGCCCCATCCTTTGAAACGCTGAGGGGAATTAGGCCATGACCGCCCTTAAAAAGAACCGTCGCCTTGACGTATGCAATTTCTCAGGATAACGCATGTTTCGAGCCGCAATTGGCATCGAAGGCAATGATTAATTCATGGCAGGGTTGTATAACGGGGCTGGGTAGGTGTGTGTTCCAAATTGCTACTGACACAACGGGTCCCTTCTGATCATGACAACCGTTCGTGAAGCAAGAGAATCGGATGATGCGGTCTTGGCACGTCTGGGATATAGACAGGAGTTCAAGCGCAACTTCAAGCCCCTTGATGTGAGTAGAATAGAGACATGCACTAACCATCGATCGAAAGATTTTTTGCTAGGTTTTTGGAATCGCATTCAGTATCATCGGGCTGTTACCATCGATAGCGTGCATCCTCGCATCCGTGCCCTACATCTCATATTTCCTCAACTTTTCCCAGTCTGTGCTTTCGAGCACGGTATCCAATGGAGGAGCTGTGTCAATGGTGTGGGCCTAGTTTAATGCTTTTCATTGCTTGAAGATATGTCCTTTGACACTTGTTAGTGGGCCTTTGGGTCGTGTTTCATTATGTGCATTGCATTGGGATGGCGCTGGGCGAGCTGGCGTCCTCAGCCCCGACATCAGGTGGGGTAAGTGTTTTAGTTTCTCGTTGGTGGTCACTAGTATGACAGATGTGTCCTACACTGATCGGATTGTTGGCGCTGTTGGGTCGAGCGACCATCAACGCCGTATGTATGATCTCGGTGACGGTCACACAGGATCAGAACACAATATCGATGCGGCGATGAATAGATTGGTTAGAAACGGCCGTGGGTGAATACAGTAGTTAATGCTGGTAGTCGATACAATTCACCCGCCCAATTCGTCCAGGGGCTTGCCGAAAAAGGAAAGTTTGCAGGCGTTGTTACATGGCACTGCCCAACCCCTGTTTAGACACCTTGTGGTGCACCCGCACACCGATGCCGTGTCGCGCTGGATAACATCTATTGTTTCTCACTCCCTCCCGACTCCTTCCAAGCAATTAAAGTACGAAGTGGGAGCGGTCCACCGGCCCACGTCACATCCTGGGCGAATGCAGATGCCTCCACTTCCCCAATCCATGCAGCACCATGTAGCAATTGCAGATTATGCAGTGCAGGGCTAACTCATTCGAGATTGCCGCTATCAATGGAGCGGAGATGCATGTGTGCACACCCTCTTGGACCGCTGGCACCACTAAAGGTTTGTCCCATGAATGGATTGTTTCCGTCATCATAACCGACAGGAAGTGCTGACAGATGGTGCCTCTGACTTAATGCACATGGCCTGGCAACCAGCGATAGATGTGGAGTTTTGTGGAGTAGGACGTGACCCTTGTCTCAGCTCAAGTGAGCCAACCAGCAATCGGAACAACGGGAATGGAAGTTATTGTAATACGCACGCTCCAATGATAAAATATCCACCTGGTCCATGTCATCACGATCTGGCTTAGAATCTCTCTCCCTTTCCAAAATCCGCCGACCAAGGCACAGTGCTGCATCTACCAGCGCCTTGTTCATCCTCCTCAACTTGCCCTTCAAACTCCCCAACGCATCCTTCCCGATCGGCACAAATAACGGCATGTTTTTACCGCGGTGAGCCCGAGCGACCAGCTGACACAGCGTCTCCGCGAACTTGTCGGGATCTCCTCAAACAGTATCCCGAAGAACTGTGGTTACAGAATCGGCGTAAGCGGGGTGGGCGGGGGTGGATTAACCAGCAGTGGTAACGCTGGTGTTGAACCCGCCTGTGTGGAGGATGCAGATCTAGTCTCAAGTGGGTGATTGCAACACGAGTTGAGGTGCAGCACGCGCCTTGATGTTCCATTCCGGTAGGAGCTCCTTCAAACCTTGACTCAGAAGGTGAGGGAGGGGTATTTCAGTAAGAGTGGTGAGAACGGAGGATGTGCGGAGGCAGCAACTTCGATGTCGCCCCTGTGGAGGACGATCTTGGTGAAAGCTTTTCCGAGCCCAGAGGACGCACCAGGAATTGTCGTGGTGGGCTTCGTGAGTGTGAGTCAGTGATTCGACGTCTCCGGTAACACGCACTGAGCCAGACCCTTGGAAGCTACACGTGGGGGGCGATAGGTTGATAACGAAGAGCATCAAGTCATTCCCCTGAGTATTCTGATGTACACCTGCATTCTTAGGGAATACTTAGATGAATAATTGGCTCGGCATAAAGATGGGGGAGAACCTGCGTTGGTTGCCGTCATGGGGTGTCGTTGAGTACTCGCAAATCAGTATCCTAATCTCGATACCAAAGCCGAACTCTTGGGACAGTATGCAGAGATGGGGATAATAGCGGAGATAGTTGCAAGCTGCCTCGGCAAGTTGCACCCGACGACACGATCCCGTTTCCCAGGTAAGTTAGCCGATCCATGATGTGTGGCACTTACGGGGGAGACTTTTGATAGTGTTGTGATCAAGTGTGGGCATCGTCTGTCGCTTGTCAAACTTCCTTCTGTATCCCCTGGGAGCGTCGGAACTTTTTGGTCATTGCGCGCTTCGACTCGGACTCTGCAGCGATAGGTAAAGCTTTTTTTGTCCCGTCGAGAGCATGGACGTGGTGTCTCCGATACGAGGCGTTCTGTAGAGAAATTGTCTCAGGTGGTGACCTGACTAAACTTGAACTTAGTATTTCAAAGTTGAACGATGACGGGAATCGGTAAGTATCTAAGGGTATCACACAAGGCGTCCCCAGAAGCTCCTTACCTTCCCCCTCATACCTCGATCTTCCGTTTGGCTCGTTAATATGATCCTGCGTACTTGTCCTTTAACACGAGGTGTTTACATCTGAGCTGTATTAAGTAGTTACCATTACAACTTTGCCTTGTCCTTGTCAGAGACCACTTTCAGATCTGTCGACCAAGGTGCCGCATCCACCAGCACCTTGTTCATCTTCCTCAATCTGTTCTCCAAGATCTGCAGCGCATCCTCTCCAACTGGTAAAAACAATGGTATCTTGCCATCATCGGCACTGGTGACAAGCCGATGCAGCATCTCTCCAAACTTGTATGGATCACCTTCAAATGATACCGCCTTAAAGGTATCTCGCACAGCTGCGGTTATACAATCGGTGTAGGCAGGGTGAACAGGGAATGTTTGGATAGAGGCGATAACATTCGTGTAGAACGCTCCAGGTTGGAGGATACAGACCTGGTTTTGGGCGAGTGATTAGCAGGTAAATGATATGAGTTAATGTGCGTGACCCGCCTTGATGTTCCATTCCGGCGAGAGTTCTTTTGAGAGTGATTCTGTGAAGCCTTCGATGGCTAATTCAGGTTAATAAATCATGTCGACAGAGGAAGCGGACCACTCTCACCATGTTTACTGGTATCCAGGACAAACGTCCATTGCACAGGGACAACATCATCGGCGATGCATCTTGATATGGTTTAATTTACTCGCTCACCTCGCAGAATAAAACGCAAAACCGGGCCCAGCAGAAAACCCCGAGATGGAACTGTTTTGTAATATCATGCCACCTTGTCCTGGCGGGTTCACCTCCCTGAAAAACTTGACTGCTGCGCGGCTCACACCGACCGCACCCCAGAAAGCCACCTCAAACAGTGCACGGGCATCAGCCTCGGGTGTGCCTTCGACTTCGCCAAACACTGCATACCCGGCATTGTTGAACACAACATCAAGTCGTCCAAAGACTTGATGCGTACGGGCAAATGCGGCAGAGATATCGGAAGGGCGGGTGACATCGAGGGTGAGAAGGAGGAGTTGGGAGGGAGGGTATTGCTTGGAAAGATGGGCGAGAACGGAGGGTTTGCGAAGGGTGGCGACAACGATGTCGCCTTTGCGAAGGACGACCTCAGTGAGGGCTTTTCCGAACCCAGAGGACGCGCCAGTGACTATCGTGGATGGGCTGCGTGAGTGCGAGTCAGTGATTCGATATTTGTCTCGAGTACGCACTGAGCCAGACTTTTGGATGGTGCATTAGGAAGAGGTCGTAGGATGATAACGAAGGCTGTCCATTGGCAGCACCGTGTGCCCGCTACTGCGCCACGCATCGTTGCCGAGTAGTTATAATTCCGGTGCACTTTCAAGCTGTGGGGATCGGGATTGTCAGTTTGAACACGTGACTATCGCCAAGTGCTCTCACTTGTGCACTTGTGAAACTTGATCATGGCTTTTGCTACCATCGTTCGCATGAGTTTTCGGGCACCAGTCCTCGTCAGGGTCCATACCACTGCAAGGCTTATTCAGACGGTATGCAGTAACTTCACCCCCATGCCTCAAGGCCATCTCACGCTCATGAATATTCGATTAGCGTACCCTGACGTCCACCCCAATTGATCCGCACCGCCCTCCGACCTTCTGGCACCGTGATGGCACTTCCAAGGGCGCAAACCGCACGCTTACCACCACCACCACAACTGTCCCTTCAGACCAACTCGGATTCCTTCCAGAACAACACCCCACGATCGATTTGCCGACCGCCAACGCGGACGATCGCAAGATTACCATTCTGTGGTCACCCCAGAACTGGTCGCGTTTGTGCGTCTCCCCATCACATGTATCGTGATCCGCCGATGGCGATGTTTCACACCCTTCTAGCCATCACATTTGGTTGCGAGATCATTGCCGGTGTCCGAGTTGTTTTCACCCCATCACGAAACAGAGATTGCTCAACACGTTCGAGGTGTGTTATCATGGTTCACATTGGGTGTCACCTTGACTCGTGTATGCGGTCTAGATACCGCCAAATGTCAAACCTCATCACGTTCAGGCTTCACCTGAGGGTCTAGAAGTAGTCTGTATGTCTTGATCGATACCACTCTTGCAAGCTGGGCGACTGATGCGTCGATCCACGCAGGGCTTGCATCCGGCGCAGAGCATCATTCTTCGTTTTATCCGTGGTCTTGGTTGAAAGCGCATACATATGATCCTCCATTCAAGTCATCCTCTGCCTTTGGCAAGTCTGTGTTTTATGTTGTGTTGCGCAGCACATTGTCCTGATGGACAACTTAGAAAGGTGTTGTGGGGGGCAAGGATAGCCAAGTCACCTCCGACGGTTTCGTATTCAGACGCGATGGATGAGAGCGATCAAGGGTTGTATAAATGGTTATCGAGCATTGTGAGTATAAAATACCAAAAACAAGGCAAGCTGACGGTGTGCAGGACAGTTTTGGGTTTTGCCTCGTTTCAGGGGTTCCTGAGACTCCCGAAGCAACGGAAGAGTTGTCGAAGCGCATTGGACATATCCGTGAAACGCAATGCAAGTATAACGCCTTCTCTTTTAGGAATGTGCACGATAGAGAGGTTAATTACAGACGGCAAGTTTTGGCAATTTACAGCAGACCTTTCGAAAGGAGACACGGCGTATACCAGCATGGCACTTGGGGCACACACCGACAATACTTACTTTGTTCGTGCTGACTGAATTTTGAGAGTTCTGTGACTGATGTGAGCAACAGACGGATCCTTGTGGGTTGCAGCTCTTCCATATTCTCTCCCACACCGAGGGTTCTGGTGGGGCCACGTTGCTCGTGGATGGCTTCTATGTTGCTTCGTTACTGAAGGGGCTACATCCTGACGCATATAGGCTCCTATCGCAGATCCCTATTCCTGCGCACGCCGCTGGGGAAGCAGCCGTGCTGTACCGCCCGAGTCCACCGTACGGATACCCGCCGCTACGACACGACGAGGTGAACGGGGAACTCGTGCAAGTACGGTGGAACAATGACGACCGGAGTGTGATGGACCATTTGGATGCCGAGCTGGTCGAGCCCTGGTAAGCTGGGATACTACCGGACGAACGCAGCTGATGGATTGAGGTCAGGTATGATGCGACCCGGGCGTGGCATGCGCTGCTGACGAGTGAGGACTCTGAGTATTGGTTGCAGTTGACGCCAGGGACTGTGCTGAGCGTGGACAACCATCGGGTACTGCATGGACGATCAGCGTTTGATGGTAAGCGACGAGTGTGTGGGGCGTATATTGGGGTAGACGAGTATCGGTCGCGACTGGCTGTGCTGACCGAGCAGGGACAACGGGGTCTTTGGAGCCCGGGGCTGTGAATTCGCGGCACCGAAAAGGGCGGAGGTTGAAAATAGGGTGAATTGGAAAAAGTGCGGGGTTATATTGGTCACGTGGTGTGGTGTCTGGACCGTGTCACCTGACGTCGGGTTTGAACTAGGAAATCGACGTGATCGAGATCTAGATATGGGGTATCTGGGGTCTGATAGTTATTTGTACCTTTTTTCTTATCTCCCCTCCTAGCTACTTTCTGTTCCAGCACACGACGAGGACTCATGACCGCCACTTCCTCCTCCTCCTATGGCGTCGTTCCGCCAGACACACGCACCTTGCAACATGCAGGCCAATTTCCCCTCCTCGCCACCTCCGAGTTCGCTCGCATGCATCTCGAGCACCTCACCACCCACCCCCCCGACTCGATCCTCTTCCCCTTCCTCCATGGCCTCGACGGCGACAACGACGCCCAATGCATGTTTTTTGCCTCCCCAGCGTCTCCAGACAAGCCCGTGCACCCTGCAGCCATGATTCGCGACAGCTCGGGCCGTGTCGTCCGTCCGCCTCGCTACAGGGGGCTCGTTTGGGTCGTCTGCGACGACAACCTCGACGCACCCTCTTCCCCAATCTCCGAAGAGACCGAGTACGATACCGACTCGGACGACTTTTCCGAAGAGGATCTAGACATCCAAATGAACCCACTCGATCAAGGCGCTCCCATGGACGTTGATCCGACACCCTCCTTTATGCATCCTACTACCCTCCGCATATCCACCGCAGACTCAACCCCAAACATCAAGACTTCCGTGCCTTCCCCTACTGCTCCCCTCAATATCGTATACACTAACACTAATCCACGTTCCACCCACGACCGCAGACATCCTACGTCTTCCTCTGACTCGTCAACTGACGCGTCCTCGTCCTCGTCCGACTCCCATTCGAGATCCACGAGCGCCACGTCTCTCCCTTCCCCATGCAGTCCCCCGTGTCCCAGCCCACCAGATACTCCCGAGTTCGACACCACTCCTTCATCCCAATCTTCTACAGGCACGTTGCCTTCCTGGTCCCCGTGACCTGTGCTGACCTCCTTTGCAGCAACCAACGTTCCTATTGAAAAACCTCTCAAAAAGTACTCTATCTTGACCTGTACGTTCCTTCCCTCCCAGCTCATACAACCCTCTCTTCCCTCGCGTACGTACGAATTCCACGGTTGGGCTCGTGGAAGCACGGTTGCACTTGACGTCGACTGGGAGTTTAAGCCGGCCAAAGTCCCTGATGGTATCAGCTTACGCAATTTTGGCATACAACTCGTAAGTCTTGTCGCCTTGTCGGATCACAATTTCCCAACTCCAAGCAGTCACTCTACACATCCATCTCAGATATTGTCGTATACTCTCCCAAGGGTCCGACTCCTGCCACTCTCAGAGTTGCATCCCGGTTTAAGAAGGCTATCGAGAAAAAGAGACGAGAGCGGTTAGAAAAATGGGTGCAGGCTGGCTTTCAGCTCGAGCTGGAAAGCCACGAAGAGCAGGATCCCCATTCGACCCCCGAAGGATTCCTCAAATACGGTGTATATGTACTCGACGCCAACGCGGAGCAGTTGGAGCGTGATCTTCCCTGGCTCGTCGTCAGGAAAGACGGCGAGTGTGCAGGTGACTGCGAACGCAACGTCCCACCGCGGACCGAAAGCGCATACTGTCCCCTTAGTGGGATGACCCATGGCCTCACAGAGATGACCGATGGACGACTCGTTGGCGAACTCGAACTCGAGGCTAAGTTGGCGGCGGAACAAGCCGAGCGCTTGTCTGGGTCTGTCCAATCCACCGAGAATCCCGTTCCTTCACTTGACTGGTCATCTGACGTCCCCCCGAATGTCAATACACGTATACACAGATGCAAGAGCGCGAACACGATTGACTTTGCTCGACGTGAAAGGGACGAGATGAGGGATCTCACACGCACTTCCGAGATTTTGACCGTGTGGGGCAGTGATGTCAGAGATGTGCAAGCGGTGTGTATTTTCCTTTTGTCCTCACTGTTCTGTTCATGCATGATACGATAGGACGAAGCTTCCGGTAGCACGACAGCTACATATTGGAATCCAAATGTGGGTCAAGTGTTCCTGGGGAACGCAAATGATGTTCCGGTTTGGAAACCTCTTCTAAGACGAAGGGGACACATACGGCCTTCTGTAGAACCCGGCTGTGCAACCCTCCCGACTACCTCCCTCTACTTGGATCCATTCGCGGATCCTTATATCTCCCATGATCCCGAAAAACCTTCCCCGTTTAGTACACATACGAATGACCCCTCGTACGGTCTCGGATTTGATATCTGCATCGAATGCCACGAGCATGCACCCTTCCCGTCCGTGGCTCACCTACGAGCCGCGGAGGAACACATACGGTCGATGGAAATGGAATGGGTGGAGCTGTGGCATCGACACTGGGATCAGCAAGGTTGGCTTGTTTCCCCGTCCGACTCGTCCATCCGTGCTAACTTACTCTGTGCTCACTTCCCTCCAGGAGCAATCCCACCTCGTCCTCCTCCACACCCTTCCGCTATCATTCATTTCCCCTTTCCAAGTTCTCCGTCACCGACACCCGCAGGATTGAACGCGCTATTACCCGTGATCAGATTTTTGGAGAGAATGGTCATGCCAGGAGCGCTGGGGAGTCTGACGAGCACTGTGGGAAGTGGATGTAGTAACGGAGTACCTAGGACACCTCCGAAAGCGCATACTTCGCCATGGTCACCCATACCAGAATCGAGCGAGAGCAGAAGTGGCTCGATTACACCTCAGAGGCCTGCCCCTGGAAGCACGAGCCACGAATACCCGATCGATATTCAAAAAAGCGATCTGAGCGACACGACAACCACGACCCCTCCAACATACCGGCCTCGTCCGCTCAAAGTCTTGTTATATTCAAGTGATGGCTACACGGAATCATCTGTTCCCGCGCTCTGTTTGCTTATGGCTGTGAAAGGATTGAGTTTGCCGGAGGCGTACCTGGAAATGCAGGTTGGATTCCACGCTCAGTCCCAAGCTCACTGGCTGATTTAGCTGTAGGTTACCAATCGTCGATCGTTTTTCGTCTATCAATCCGAGGTTTCTTTCCTGAAAAGGGTTGAAGGTCGTTTGGGGGTAGCTAATATTTCACTCCGCTCACGATACCAGTATGGGGATATCCAGCGAGCCTCTGGGCAAGCAGGCCATTATACTGTTCCGAGGAACAGTGCAAATGGACACCGGCCTCATGCGTTGACCATCAATTACGGTTCATCTACACCTGTCGTGCCTCTGCCCACTACAACGAAGCAGTTAAGGCGACCGAGGGCAAACACGTTGCCATCGTTTATATCGGATCACCAGTCATGGTTTGATGATGCCAGATTTGATGGAAGTTTCCCGAGCCGCGTGCTTCCGTTTTTATATCTCGGGAACTTGTATGTCGTCTCATATATTTACGTCTAGTGACGTTCTTAACATATATGCAGGAACCACGCCGCGAATGTATACATGCTCCACGCTCTGGGAATCACACACGTTGTCTCTGTTGGCGAATGTGCCCTCGTTCCTCCACCTCAAACGCCTACCTCCCCCTCTCCGTCTGGCCCCACAAATCTCACTTGCCCCGCACCCCCCGCGAGTCCTGGAACCCAAGGCTCCCTCTGGATTGAAGAACGCGAAGGCCGGATTAAGGTCCTCGATATCAAAGGTGTTTGCGATGATGGCATCGACACGTTGGAGCCCCAACTCCATCCAATCTGCACCTGGATCGAGAAAGCGCGTCTCGCAGGGGGTCGTGTGTTGGTGCATTGCCGCGTCGGCGTGTCCCGGAGCGCGACGGTGACTATCGCATATGTAATGCAACACCTCGGGCTGAGCCTCGTCGAAGCGTATTTGGTTGTACGAAGTCGCAGATTATCTGTGTTGATCCAGCCCAATATGCGTTTGTTATACAACCTGTTGGGATGGGAAGTGAGGTTGGCGAGGGAACGGGCAGGTGGGGACGAAGGGAGGCTAAGGGAGGAACTCAGTAGGGCGTTGAGTTGGCCGTATCTGGCGAGAGAGGTCCACGCGTTGAATGAAAAATATCTGGGCTGAGGTGTTGAAGGTGCGTTCCGTTTTTTCTCCCCTTTTCACGCATGTTCCTCGTTTCGTGTTGCATCTGTTGTCATTCCACTATCCTCTTTCTTCTGTCACCTTGCCTTTGGCGGCGTCAAATGCACACTCTCATGCGATGCTTGCCTATCTTCCATGTACGACCATACGCATTACAGGCTGTACAACGAACATGTACGTGTTTTATGTTGTTCTGTCTCCTCTTTTCCTTTCTGTTTCTCCCTTGCTTGGCTTCGAGGTATCCATGCTGCCTTGTTCGTCTTCATGTGTATGACAATGCAGCTGCCTCTATTTATCCACTCGTGTTTTGAACGATGCGGATGGGGTCGTGAATTAGATGACAGCAAAACAGTTGGCGTTTGACGTCGGGACGTGCAAGGCTGGTTGTCGAGATCGAGATCTCGGTCGACAGATTGTCAATTTTCCATGTAGTGCAAAGAATGATGTCAAGTTCAACTTCATGCACCCGGGCGGCAACTCGACCCGCAACTCTGATTCTCTTGTGTGCGTCTTCCAGCGCCTCGTAATCGTATCGAGATGCAACTGCTTTGCCTGGTCAGCAAGCTTTTGTGTGTCGATTGCATCAGGTATGGTAGTGGGGTACTATGTCCTGCTCGTATGGGACGGACGGTATCAACGTTCAGGAATCGGAATCATGGTCAGAATCATCCGTGTTGCTGGTCACCGGTCAACGCGTTCCTGGGCAGGGTATGTACAGTACCATCCACACTCGACGATCAACTCGAGATCCAGACCGAGTTCTCTTGTTGGCGTTGTCCGCCTCGTGGCTCGCTGCTGTATATTCAGACGTCGGTCGATGGAGACGAGAAGGACTCGGAGCAGGCCCACTCGGAGTGTTGGGAGACGTCATCGCTGGAACGGCCTGACAACATGTTTGGGTATGAGCCAGTTTGGATCAGCCGTACCACTGAGTTTCTCGAGATCTGGAAATAAGATTCTGAAGGCCCGAGCGGCTGCCACGGTGACACTGTGGGAAGTAAACACGCTGATATCCATTGTTCGTAACACTTGAATATTGGATTCCAGTGATATACACACTGAATGGGCCACACATCGTTTTCAGTGATGCACTGATTGCCGAACTCGATGTTT
>JBBPJP010000340.1:0-27190 GCA_038088775.1 Boletus barrowsii
AACCTTCGCACACTTCACATCAACTTTCCACTGGCAACGAGTGAATCCTCAGTGGTTTCCCCACCCATGCGGATGGAGATGGCAGTCTCAATCGTATCTGTCTGTTCCCCTACACTTGTTCATATTGGATGTAACACACGGGTATGGCAGGTGAGAGCGTCGGTATTGCGTTTCTTTCGTGCTTTCTGATTCAGCAATTCGCCGAGGTCAAGAGAACTGTCCATGTGGATGAGAACGGGGATAAGCATGTTATACCAACCCTAGCTCCACAGGAAAACCCGGATATTCCTGAACAATTCCTTGTCATTCGTGCGTGAACTTGGTTCCGCAGTCGTGGGGTGGTGATTAGTGTAGCGAGTAATGAATGTAGTTTGACACTTAGGAGATATCCTGTGTGGAATTAGGGCCAAACACGTGTAGCTGGGCGGAGTGGCTACAATAAATGTTGACTAGGCTTTCTTCTCCCTCCCTCGTCCTCGACTAATGGAACCCGCGAGCGCTGTATCGACAAGCACGTCTACGCTACGGACACTTCACCCGCGACAAGAACAGCACGTCGGTTCTGTACTAAGCCCTGCCGCCAGTCTCTCACAGCCATCGTCGCCTCGGTCGAGCGCGCTTCCTTCGCCTCCCGACAGCCCATCTGAATCGATATCTTCGCTGCCTTCTATCGGATCCTCTTTCTTCTTCTCCTCTGCAGCCGCTAGTCCCCCACATTCCCATCCTCAATCCGACCATGCCAAGGAATCTACACAGGGGCTCATCATCCCGTCTCTAACCCTCCCTGAAGCCCTTCCGCGACCGACACAGTACGGGAAGACCCTGGGAGACGTTCGTTTACTCGTGATAGTGGATGGTGCTGAGGATCATAATCTAGTGTCCGGTCTGTTGTTGGATGACAACGAAGATGTGGTGGACACCAGTGCCTGGGAAGCAACCAGTGACGGTTTCGTGCTACACGCTTCGACGGACTGGATTGAACACAAGGATGCACATGGACTGGAGAAATTCGAGCCATCACGGAACGTTGAACTCATTACCCGTCACAACACTCGGGATGGTGTACGTGTACAACTGCTTCTCATGGCGTAATAATTCTAAAGGACGGATGGGCACCAGTCTACGTCCATACTACCAACCATTCATTCCCCATTCCAGTCCCTACTGGAAATAATTGACAAACGCTGCCAGCCATCTGTCGCCTTGACTAACTTGATTGCGTCACCGTGGACCCCCTTATACACCGCTCTTATAATCGTGACTATCTCCGGTGAGTCTATTTCCGTCTTCATATCCATCCGCAGTAATCAATCCTACTCTCTCACAGGGCCTTCTAGTACCGAAAATGATCTCATTGACATACTTGCGCCCCATATCCCCGTTATCGTGCTTCGCCATGGCTTGGATCAGACCAGATTCCCTCCGCGACCTCACATGTCTTCCTTCAGGCCTTCCTCGCCTTCTGCTCTCCGTAATGGCTTGTTCCGGTCGCCAGAGACCCTCTCATCCTTGCGCTATGAGGCCGCTGAACGGTTCCTGCGCTGGCGTGAGGTCGAGCGCGCAGTAGAAAACATTGCTACAATACATCGCGAAACAGCACACTACATCGCCGAGAAGCCACAGGGTTGGGACAAGGCCAGGTGGGAAGCCGAGTGGGAGATACGACTGTCCCAGGACGTCGCTACTCGCACCAGAGAGAACACAGTCACCGCTCAGCCTGATACGATCGGCCTGAGTTCCCCTTGTGTCGATCCACTCCATCTTTCTAGTTTGCTATCGTTGTCTCTTTCTCTTTTTGAGCCGGTCAGAGACCGTTTTCACAAGGGCTTGTCAAGAGCTTGGGCGAAGCTGTCTGATGGTGAGGTGCGAGTTGCATTGCTAGGTAGCTTTTGCATCGGAATTGGGATTGGCCTCATGGTTCGATAGTTTTCTCTTGTCGGTGCTGATTTATTGTGGGCTGTAGTCTGTACTATCACGGATATTTACGAATTCATACAAGGTGTGCATTGCAAGCGAGTTTTCACTGTGGCTCAATGGTCTAGTCGCATGATACGTGCTTCGGGTGTTTGCCCCGCCATACGAGGTGGTGAAGATGTACGTGACCCGGGTTCAATTCCCGGTTGAGCCCAACGATTTTCTACCCTTCGCATTGTACTTTTCTTTTAATTCGTCGCTAAAATATTTACAGACAAGGTTCGTTGTTGACAGCTATTTATCAAGTCCATCTGAAACTAACACGACCAAACAAACATCTCAAAGAGGATGGCGCAATCTTGGTCCTACAGCGCTGTTGCGGATCGTGCGGTTGCCAGTCCAGGAGGCTATTCTACTCTCTTCGCGCTTCTGCCCTTGTAAAACCATCCACCGTTCAATCAAGCCAAGAATATCCTGTGAGTTACAAGGTTAGTTAACGTGAGGCGCTCATGGAGTCTGTCAACTAACTCACAGTTAGGATCATTTTTGAGCGCGGGGTGGTAGCCCAAAGGTACTCGTTAGATTCTCCGCCTGTAGTTGTGATGGCATCTCTGAATTGCATCAGAGCAGGGAGATTGCGGTTCTTGCACAGCTTATCGTTGGCTTGGACCAGCAATCCATGCATAGCACACAAGCGATCAAAGCGCTTCTCGCCTTCTAGCAAAAGGGCCAAGCAAACATGAATATCCATCGAACTGGATATTGTCTCGCTGAACATGCTACCCATCAAGCTGGCGATGTTGATAGCGTATCGTGTGGGTGGCACGGTATTCGGTTGATCAGATGACACCTCCATCGAGGTATCGTTCTGCATATTTTGCGTCTTTGGCCAAGTCTCCATGATGACAGTTGCAACATCGACTTACCACCGCCCAGCACTTTTTGAATGCTTCCAACACTGAGACGCGAACAGCGTACTCCAGGCTCCTCCCTTCTGTATAAGATATCTTCGCCACCCTCTTCGACACGGCCCGCGCGATGCGGGATGCGAGCAGTGAGGTTCCAACGGACACGACTCCAAACGCGACCAGCGATTCGATAAAGGCATCCGTTCCTCGGGCGCGATAGTCCAACCACCACTGGTTGACCGTGTTATCAAACCCCACTGGCGTTGGCGAGCCTGCACCACTGGACGAAAGGCTGTCTTGATCCGAGGAGTGCGTGTTGCTGTCGAAGGACGGGAACGGATCCTCTTCATTGATCTGTCGGTCCAGTAACTGATCGGGATAACTGCATTGCGACAACGAATCATCTTCGCTTGTGGCAGAGCCTTCGGGGGCCCAGGGTACCACCACGTCGGATATAGACAAGGTGGTGTCCTCGACGAGCAGCCAGTCGTCAACATCGCAGCTACCGTTGGACGATGGGTCGCGCGGTGTTGGCTCATCGTTGTCCAATGCAGGTTCCGTTGGCGTTGGTGGAGGAGCACGGAGGAATACCAGTTCGGTCTTCACAGTGTTGGACAGGTCATCCACCATCACGTTTGGCAAGTCGTTCCATGCCACGATCACCTTGGCTGTCGGAGCGGGCAGGGCACTTCCTAGGAAGCACTCCCCTAGCCGTTGGATCTTGACCACGATCTCGTCAGGGAATACAAGTTGCTGACGGTTTTTCTGGAATTGCTGATAGATTTGTGATGCAAGCAGCTGCATCGTGAATGAAGTGAGGGATTGGAGTAGGTGAAGAGGAAGAGGAATCGTGGTCTTTTGGTCGTCAACATGGGCGAATTTATACGTTGTGGACTTGTGGACCTGTGGACAATTGTGGATGCGCTTTGACAACACGAGGCAGTCCCAAAACGTCCACATTGCTTGACAGGAGTGGCGTTCCACCCGTCCCCCGAGGAACATACGCGTAGGAGCATTTGTCTGGAACTGAAGCGTGTATTCGAGCTCTGCAGCTGTACTTTTTGAAAAGAGAACAAAATGTTCCCCACGTTGATCATGAAGTATGGTCCACGTTGGTATAGTGCCTTGTTGTTCAAACTAGGAGACTCAGCATGTGTTTTGGCTTGGAATCTGGGCATGTCAAAGCCCACCCCGGGGCATGTTTTGACTTTGAGAATGTCAGTATTATGCCAACCACATCACAAAGCGGGTCCCAGCAAAGTGGCGTGACTCTGCGCCCTCACGACCACGATACATTGAAAGGTGGGGAAAATAAAACAGATCTACAAATCGCGAGGCGTATGCTTACAGGATCGGACAAAGAATAAGAAGAGAAACACAAAAAGAGAGAGAGATGCTTCTGCTCCGGTTCCCACCTGCTTCCAAAACGGATCTGGTCCAGGGAGGGATGTGGATGTTCACCTCGCATGGACCCGCGGGACGTCGACCGAGACAGAACGTCCTTCAAAGTAATACCGGGTGATCAAGGGGTTCGGAGGGCATTGATCGCTCGGATACGCACCAAACATGTTACCTATAAGTGGATCGTTGGCTCTGGTCGCTTTGGCGACGGCGGGGGTCCGAGCGCGAGGGAGTACCGCGACGCGCCCAGACGCTTGAAGCATCTCGGACGAGGTTTTCATAGATATAGGGGCAACTTTGTCCATTCTTGGTGAGACTGGAGTCGTCCCCGCCGCACGCCTGTTGCCTGATGCAATTGGACAATCTTATGGAGTTAAGCGAAGACTCGGCCTTCGAACTCGAGTCCTGATATCTTGTGTATTACGATAGTATCAGGAATATGTTAGTAATTGTTCGTAAGCTCTTGCGTCAAGAGGTAGCTGAACTTGACAAAAACTCTTTCAGCCGCGTTGAATGGATCGTCGGCTTGGAAGTTCTTCTGAATGACAGGTATCAGTACCTACGTTTCGGTTGAACTTGCAACGACTTAACGTCACCTCAGTGCACTTCTTACAAGCTGGCTACACGCTGTTAGAGTATGCCACGTGAGAAATAGAACATCTCGTATATGGGCGGGGTGGAGATGCCTAGCGACAAACTGGTGACATGCAGCAGAAGAATTATCCCATCAGAAGAACCAGAGTTTGAGCAAGGGTTTAACAAGGAAGCTGGAAATATGCATGTTGGGTAGCCGCCAATATGTGTACGTACAGAAACTCGGGGATGGTTATCCTTGAAAAGCGACCCCTTTCTTTGTCGCCTCTGCAAGTCCACCTCCCGCGAACCCCGTACCTGAGAGAAGAACAACGTTATGACGAAGGAATGACGGCTGGATAAAGGTGCATACATACCCTCCCTCTTGAGCTCTACTATATCGAGGTTCGCCAACCTCCGATCACAGACGATGCACTGGCTAGCGGGCCGCACAAGGGAGTCCGTACAAACTTTGCATATGACGTGAGAGCAAGGCCGCATTACTAGTAGTAACATGAAGAGCCATACCCTCGAGGCCAACAAGGAACACGTACAAAATAAAATTTTGTTATTAGAAAGGTTAGATTTGCACGAAGGGCATATTGGATTCTTTGGTTCATCCGTCTTTTTGACATCATTGCTCGCAGGGCTTGAATCTGTTGACTGTGCGCTTGAAGAGGCCGGGAAGGAGAATTGAACAGGGATAAATGACTTCAAGCTTCAAACGCGAGATCAGACAGAGCTCGTGGACATCATGACACGCACTTGATTGCATGGGGTGGATCCCCTCCTCGACACATCGTTTGAACCTTGACATCTTTCAATGACGAAGGCGGCCCATTCGATGTATAGGTGGGGGTCAGCGATGGTAACCAGAAATCAGGTAGTTTGTGCCGTAGTGCCTCCGCCTGTTCCCGCTCTATTAGCCTAAGTGCAGCTTCCTCAGCTTCCCGTGCGAGCGTCTCCACGGTTGAACTGTCGAAATCAAGCTTCCGCTTGCCTGTGCGACCTGTGACGCGTTCGCTGTAAGTTCACGATACAGCTGACATCAAACCACGCACCTTCTTTAGTGGACTCGGCACCAGATGTCGAGGCAACGGCAGGTAGGTTCGCGGACAATCCGAGCTGACCCTTCTCAAAGTCTCGCAGGACGCGCTCCCTGGCAGCTTCCAGCGCACGTTGTTTCTCTTCTTCCACCTCTCTCTTGAGATGTTCTAGGCGCTCTTTCTGTCTCTTGATATCTTTCTTCTGGTTCACTGTGTGGGTCTCTTAGCCAAAAAGTCTGACTGGCGGCATGTGCGATTGCATACGGAGATCGGCGTATGCACACTCTTTGCAGAACAAGTGGCCATGATCACAAGCAAGTGGATCTCGGGCCCGCTGTAAGCACAGAGCGCAGGCATCAAAATTTCGCATGGATTCATTTCCTAAGCGTTGCTAGAACGTCTCGGTTCAAATGCGTATAGGCTAAGCTCTGGGAAAACATACACGTTTCGTGCCATATTCTGTCTTTTGCTTTTCTGCGTAGGAGAAAACAGAAGAGGCGGTATTGTTTTTGCTATGCTTCGTCATGTCGAAGGGTGTTCGAGACCAACTGTACAGCCACATGTTGAGGTGCATTTCCATGAACTACAGTTTGTACAAATGTTACTGCTAGCAGTCACTTTCATCAAGATGATACGATATCTTTGAGTTGTGTCTTTGGTATAGCATCGGCGAACGCCTTCCTCGCCAACCGCACATGCGTTGCCTGCTCAAATGCATAAGCAAATCCAATCAACTGATACTCGCTGTATGCCGTGCCCATGAAACACAAGCCAAAGGGCATTCCGGAGGCTTTGGCATGCAAGGGTGTGGGCGGGTTTGGATTGGGTTCAGTGGTGTCTGGAAGGAAACCAAGGGGAACTATGCAACGTTTCATGTACACATGAAGTGACTCGCGAACGGCGTCAGAGAACGTACCAGATACGAGCGGATATCCTGCGATCCCCGCAGCCTTCGACGCATAGCCTGTGTATCAAAACGTGACCTCGGTGTTACCCCCCGGAAAAAAAGTATGGCGTACTATCGTTCGAAGGTAGGACGATTGCATCAAGCGCAAATTTCTTGAGCGTGGCATCGATACCGTCTGTGCGGCCAAGCTGATAACCTTTCTTGACAGCCTCGTAGTACTTCTCGTCTTGTTTGCTTGCCTCAGAGTTATAAAACCTTGTGATGAAGGTGAAAACCTACTCCAACGGAAGCTCGCTGACTCACAGAGATTGGTCGGTCCAGTATGGTTCTGGAAGCTCCTTGTCCTTGTGCTCATTATTGAACCGAATGAGATCCGCAAGGCTATTGATGTTTTGCGGACGTTTACGAAGTCCTTCGATGTATTTGTTAACTCCAACTTTGAGTTCTACAGTGAGCACCAGCGATTCGTGCTCAGACACCTTGAGCTCTTCGGTGCTGGGAAATTCAGCGGGGTCCACGATGTCCGCACCGAGGGAACGGAAAACATCGAGAGCTTTGTCAAACTCTCCTTGTACAGGACTGCCATCTTTGATCAGTCTCCGCGGCACGCCGAGTCGCTTTCCCTTGAGAGCATTTTTATCCAAAGCTTTCGTATAATCGGGGACTTCAGGCTGTTCTCTGGTTGCCGTGTCGTCCTCGTCCTTTCCAGCGATAAAGGCAAGCAACAACGCAGCGTCTGCGACGGAACGGCACATTGGTCCGACTGTATCTTGAGTGGATGATATCGGGATGACTAGATGACGGGTAATCGGCGGACACTCTTGTCACGGTTGCCCTTTCAAGGCGTACCTCTTGTACGAGAGACAAGGCCAACCGTAGGTTTGATCCCGACGATGTTATTCTTGCTGCTGGGAGAAACGATGGAACCGTCCGTTTCGGAGCCAAGGGAAGCGGCAGCAAGGCCGATAGCCATCGCTACTCCACTGCCAGAACTCGAACCAGAGGCGTCTCCGTTAGGATAGTAAGGAGACAGAGTTTGCCCACCCCGTCCAGAAAACCCGTTGGGTACTTTCCCTCGAAAATTGGCCCATTCGGACATATTGGTCTTGCCGAGAAAGATGGCTCCAGCCTCGCGCAGCTTTGCCGCCAAAGGGGCATCGGCTGCGACCTCGGAACCAAGGAGGGCGTAGGATCCTGGGACAGACATGAGACACTGGTCAGCCAGGGTCGACATGCCAAGTGCATACCAGCAGTCGTATTCAAGCCTGTAGGGCGACATTTTAGCGCAGATCGGAGACGATAGGCGAAAAGAGTTCTCACCCTCTTCGTGCAGAGTCGCGATGTTGTCCTTGAGCAGCAGTGGGATGCCATGCAGAGGGCCGCGACTACCTCTGGCTTTGCGCTCGGTATCGAGCACTGCTGCCTGCGTCAGTGCTTGGGGGTTAATCTCTATGACTGCATGCAAAGCAGGCCCCTTCAGATTGACTTGCTCGATGCGTGCCGAGTATGCCTGGAGAATGCATGACACCACGAAAGTGCAGGATGGGGTTGCACAGGACCAACCTTGACCAGGTCCACGCTCGTAAACTGACCTTTGTCAAGCCCTCGCTGAAGTTCGGCGATGCCTGCCTCATACAGGTCGGGGAACACGTCAGAATCAGAGGCTTTGTGGCCAGACATATCTCCAGGCAACTTGGATTGAGCAGAGAACGCCAGACATGTCTGTGCGACCAGATAAGCTTAGGTTTATTCCAGCAGGTTGAGCGTGGGACGAAGGGTGTTTATTGAGGACAGAGCACATGGTCGGCTGGAGTATCGTCTCAGTGATTCAAATTTCAGGGTATGAGGCTGGCAGAGAAATGTGGTGAAGAATGCTTCCGCTGCCGGTGTTTCACAGCTTGTCATTGACTCATTGTTGGCGGCGTCGACAAGTTTTCCTTGCAGCTGTTCCATGATTCGACCCATACCAGTGCCGTGGGGAGGAACGTTGCCAGGGCATACTATTCCAGGCGACCACGGCCATCCGCGACTTGCTTCTTTCCGACACGGGGCTTTGACTGGAATTGGACCTTGATTTCGCGCTCAATCCACGAATCTGTAAACCCGGGTACCAGGTTATTCACGGTTGCGACTCGGACACAGGCAAGCACCGCGACCCAACCCCCGGTCTCAAAAATGGCTCAGGGCGTGCGAGAAGACTCTTTGGAAGCGAGCAGGTTCTCTAGGCTGTCGCAGACTCGACGATGGGACCCATCCTGCTCCGCGGTCGATAGCTACGTGAAATAAAATGTTATGGTCTTGGCTCCCCGTGTCGTTAACAACCCAGACTGTATCCAAGTGAGCCTTGACGCGTTTCGACGACGGGCTCATTTTCATCCTGAACGCGCGTTAGCCCCGAAAATCCCTATCCGAAATTTCATGTCCGAGTCCATGCACAGGTTTGGTGCTTCAGGTGTCCGTCACATTCTCGGACCATGAAGACACTCATCGGGTTCGTCGGTGTTCCAAGGCCTTATTGCAAGCTCACATGAGGCTCAAAGTTATTCGAAATAAGAGCCTGCTGACTTAAATCGGCTGCTATCTCCATGATGGATAAGATAACGGTGGTATGAAAAGCGGCCGAACTGGCTCACACCTTCAAGGCAGCCCTGACAAGGCATCCTTTCTCGCGGCCTCCACAGCATGGTCCGAGGTACATGTTTCCTCGAGTGAGACGCGATGTAGGTCGAAAGCAAATCATTTCGCCGGTCATATCCGTGGTGATCGTCGAAGCCCCAATGCGGGAGCTACAAAATTGCGCAGTGTCGGATACATACGATCGCCGCTTCCCCACTCCACTCAGTCTTGACCATTCCCGCCAACCATGGCCACCAGTGGTGCAGCTTCAGGTATCGACCTTAGCAACAGCTGGGGATCCACGCTTGCCGCGGTCTTTGTTTCCCTCGTCTTCTATGGGGTCAGCATATTACAGACGTATGTAGCCCGTGCAATTTACAACGCCACTCTTGCTCATTTTCTATCCATGTAGGTTCCTTTACTACGAGCGGTCAGTTCAAACGTGTATCACATTCTTTTTCCGATACTCACGGTGCATCAGTTACACAAAGGACTCCATAATACTAAAGTCATTGGTATGTTCCCATTTTTAATGCGGACACACTTGTTAAGTTTTTAGGTGGCTTGGGTATTCGTTTTAGACACCCTGCATACATTGCTTATATCTGCAGGCGGTGAGACTCTGCGCGTCTAGCAGGCTGAGCAGACGGTAGCTAATGCATTTCAACAAGTGTGGCAGTACTTCGTCATGCACTTCGCAGATGACACCTTCCTTGCGTACACACATGCGTAAGCGGGCAGGCTCTCTTCTAGAGGAATGTGCTGACAGTCGGCGTAGTCCCTTATTAATTTCCATAGTAGTCACCGTAAGCATCCACCCTCCCAGTCTGGATCGCAGCCTCACGCGATATATGGGCCAGTCGGCTGTTTCTACCTCCGTCCAGTCGTTTTTCATATACCGGATTTGGTCTTGTACGCTTTAAGCGCATCTTGACTATCTGAGTATCCTACTCATACGTTCTCTTAGTGATGAGGGGCCGTTTCAGATGGTTGTTTCCGGTCGTCCTATTTCCCTTTGTGGTTGCGCAGCTAGGTGAGAATGCTCAGTTGCGTATAACCTGCCCACTGAAGCGAATAAAATTCTAGTTTTGGGTGCCTGTAAGTGTGGTGCACGTCGGGAATGACGTGCAACTCACCTTTTATTATCCAGTTTACACGGTTGTGGCAATGGCATTCCAAACGAGCGTTTCCGCTGTTTCGGGGCCCCTTCTTACTGTGCGATACATGACTGTTCCTGGTCTTACCTCACTTTGACGGGATGCGTTTAGAAGGTGGCCAATGCCCTCAACGGTGTTGCAACGGCGGTAGATATCACCATTACGATCGCTTTATGTGTGCTTCTTGCCATGGGCCGAACAGGATACGCACAGTGCGTCCTCTCTCGACCCTCCGTATGCCACATCGACGTTCAACGTGTCGGTCATCTAGCACGGATCAAATGCTTCTCCGATTGATTTTCATCTCAGTCAACACCGGCCTCTCATCGGCATTGTTCGCCTTTCTGTCCGTGCTCCTGGTGCGTGTCGACACGTTTTCATACAACCACCTTCGCCAACGGAAATTCGATCTTTTTCTTGCTTGACAGCTCATCATATACCCAACCGATCTCATCTTCACGGCTCTGTATTACCCGCTCTGCACGGTGTACTGCAACACGCTCCTCGCCAGCCTCAACGCACGCTCGTTCGTCCGAGGTGGAGCTGAAACACGGCAACTCAACCCGCTCTCGTCGCTCGTGTGGCGACAGACTATGACATATGGGGACGCAGAAGCAGCCCTCCACGCACACACAGACACAGAAGCAAACACCGACTCGAGCTCGGAACGAACCCAAGTAGAAGGGATATACATGGCCCGTATCGAGCCCCTTCCGGCGGTCCACGTTTGACTTGCGTTGGGCGCTGCTGCACACGTGTAACGTGTACGTTTGCCGAATGGCTGGCACCCCCTCGCATGCACGACGTGTCCGGCTTTCCGGTGACTCAAATCCTCCTGCTCTGGTGTTTGGGTTTCCAACATCGTCGGGGGCTATGTGCCACAGGGGCTGTGGGGCGTACCCACCCCCATATGTGTGTCTAATAATGCTACAGGGTTACGCAGCCTCGTCGCCGTGTGTTGGGTGGCTGAGATGCTCTGTCGTCCCGGATTGAAGACATGAAGTACTTGATCCTATCCTGCTCTGGACAGTATTACAGGACCTGTCTTGTATATTACAATCATTGGCACTGGCTGTATTTCGAATTGCGCAGAGACACACTAGCTAACTTGAACTGGACAAAGAGAAAGACGGAGGATCCGTACGAGTCGACGCTACGTTGCAAAACAAAATAGAAAACGAATAATCAAAGAAAAAAGGATACCCGAGAAAAAGGTGTAAAGAAAAAGAATAGAAGGAAAAAGTGTTCCTTGGCTACATGAAGAAGATTATTATCCGTAGTGTTAGTTCCATCGTCCAGAGCATCACTCGAGCCCGGAGAACGTCAGTGGCAACCAAGTCGCTGACTTCGGGGAAAGACATGAGAGATCATAGAAAACCAAGAGTCCCCGTGGATATATCATCACTACAAGTCGTGGAACTCTCGGCGTGGTCCAATGGATCGTGTGACTGATTATAGCGAGTGCAGATGCCCAACAGTTCGTAGGCAAGCGCGTGCGTGTGTCCGTAAAATAAGTTATGGAAGGCGTGATAGTGCTCAGTGAAGCGTGCTTTTGGCGGGAAGGGATTATCGGGAAGAGGCTATGCTATTGAATGGTATAGGCTGGAAGGTGTCTGCGGTGGTGATGTCGGCCAAGGAGAAGAAGCGATAGAGGGTCTCCGTGGGCGGTTAGAATTTGGTTTGCGGAATGTCTGTCGGGTCAAGGTGAGCATAAGGCCGCCGAGAAGAACAGCAAGGCGCACGTGTCGCGACATGATTATCTTGGCCATCGATAGTGGCACAGGGCTTTCGTAGAGCGCGGGTGCTAACAGACACATGTTCAAACGTAAAATGTGAAACAAATTACGAGAAAGACTTACGAGGCGGCTGAAACTGGGGTCTAGCGCGTGGTTGCCAGTTGCCAACGAAAAATGTTTGGGGGCGTTTTTGAGCGACGTCACTCCCAACTTCTACAGAACGCTTTTCCGAAAGGGCTAAGGTGAACGGGAGGGATACAGGGAGGATGTTCCACTGCAGAGAACGACCCCAGGGGTTGGAGACGGGTACCGAATAGCGCCATGAGATTTCTTTCTGCTCAGATTCGGTACGAACCATTGGACAGGACCAGAGACGCATGAGTAGGAAGAGAACGCGAGCGACGAACAAGAGCAAGATAGAAGCAGCTGCCGCCATGAACACGGCAGAGAGGCTGGGAAACTGTGCGGGGACGAGGACGGACATGTCGAAAGACAGAATATAAGCCGAGTTGAGCTGGCCGTTAAAAAGAGGCGAGCGACGGAGATGAGCCCAGCGCAAGAACGTGCGGACGAGGGAGGGCAAACGAACACGGCGACAACAGACCCACGCAGCGCAGTCACGTCAGCAACTGTCGTCTATGTACTTATTTTCTTTTCTCTCGGTTAACTCCGAGACGTTATCCGCTTATCATTATTACATCATACACACCCTCGATAAAATTAAACAAAAAAACCCGTTGCTTGTGGTCCTCGATTATCCAGTCAGCGAGAACGAGTCGCTGGAGGTATCAATCTCTCGATGATTGCTGTCGTGTGACGCTCCGAGGTTCGGTCACGTCATCTCGATGATAACGCGTAACTCCGCACTATAGTTCTTATCGCTGTCATCAAGCTATGATATGCTTACTCTGTACAATGTTGTTCTGTTCACCATCAGGATGTTGATACGCAATCAAGACCAAGGTGTCAACCTGATCTTCTTCGAATAGCCACAACTAATTTTGACTCGCGTGTCGGTTTCTGTGGAGTAAATACACATGGTCTGGTATTTTGGGTCGGGAGCAACAATTCAGAGTCTCTCCTCCACAGCAACCGCGACCCCTAGGCAGTCCTCAACCTATCAACGGGTCCACATTAGTCCGCGTTCAAAAACTTGGCATGCATTCCGAGATGGCGTGATCAGGAATCTACGCAGGACCCGAGCAGCTTGGCAGCTTCTCTACGCCTCGAGGCTTTATTTCACGGTGTCACCCCAGAGGGAAAACAAGCCTCCATCATTAGCCTTTCATGAGACTCGGGCATCGCATCATTCACATGGACCAGTGTGGCGCAAATTTACACAGCTGCGCACTGTTCATGATCAAAATACTGCCACTCGAGCTCCACAGCGGATCTCTCAAATAACTTGTCCAGAACAGATATCTCCGTCTTGGGCAATGCCTTCTTCGATGGCTATGATCTCTAAAGTCCACCTCAGTCCTGCATGCAGTTCACCAGGGGGAATGAACGTACGAAGCGCAAGGTGCAACGAGTGGAAGCGAGAACGGGCAAGGTTGGCTATCCACGAGCTTTCAGGGGATTCATGGTGCATTTTTAGAGACGGACTTACCCATTGCGATCCACAGCCTCGGATGACCAGTCCTTCTCCATATTCCTTGCAATTCACCTTCTCCATCCAGACCCCACACCTTTCCGACCTTTGTTGCGACATCAGGCCCGCAGATTTCCTCAATCGACATACGTATATCACCGAAGCTTAAACCCCGAGGAGCAATCATCATCAATTTACGGAACCGATGTAGGAAAGGAGTCCCGCCGGGCGGCAAGGGGAAAACTCACCCTGTCGCAAAAATGACGACATCCCCTTCTAGTTCAGTCTTATCTTCGAGTTCGACGCCTCCCTCCGTGAACCTTCGGATAGTGGGACTATTTCTCACTTTGATAGCCCCCTTAATTATCTCCTCACTGGCACCGGTGTCTAATTGTTTGTGAATGCTTGCCAATGAGAGGCACGGATATTACTGACTGATGTATAATCCCCCACCCTTCTCGAATATCAGTGGTAAGAGCCCCGCTCCATCCGGACCGAGATATGTCTGAAAGCCAGCTCTTGCTAGGTTATCGAGGAGTTCTCTATTGATCAAGCTCGTTCATCGTCGGAAAAAGACTATGGAATGATGTTATCCACTTATCGATCCCATTGGCTGTACGCGCTACCGATGCTTGTTGCAAACATTTGAAGGTTGCAAAGGGAAGCGCTACGCTCAGGATGTCCGCAAATTCAATCGGGAAGTGATCATTGTACCCCTCTGGTATTCCGTGTGCAAGAAACGGACAGGTGACCATGAGTCGATATAACGGGCGGGCTAATGCCTACCTCCGAGTGCTAGTTCCACAGCCTCCTTGGATATCACATACGTGGGTGAACGTTGGATCCTACACAATATGATCAGCAGATTAGGGGGAGAAGATACTCAATGAACCTAAGGAGCATACATAGTAACATCACATCCATGATTACTAAGATCATGAGCGATATCATGGGCTATGGCAACATGAGCATGCGCCGAATATCATCAAGAGCAATGTACCAAACCTGAGTTGCAAGCACCAACGACGATCACCTTCTTCCCTTTATACTCCGTTGCAGAAGTAAACTCGGTAGAATGCAGAGTAGAACCACAGTATATTTCCTGACCGTGGATATTTCGACCCAAACTTGAAACTCGCTTGCAAAGATGACCCACCTTTCCCGGGATATCAGGCATCTTTGGAAACCCACCACCGAAACCAGTCGCAAAAATAAGATGCTTGACCGTGATTGACCTCGTCCGTCCGCCTCGATTGACAGAAACCTGCCATGTTCTTGTCTCTTGATGAAAGCTTGTACTCGTTATCGAAGAAGACAACCAGACATTGAGGTCGAGGGTTGTTGCATAAGCTTCAAGCCAGTCACCCAGCTGCGGAAATTAGAGACACGCAAGTGGACGAAATTTTGGAGTACCTTTGAGGCAGGGGAGTTTACAGGCCATGTCTCTGGAAAACTGAAGCACCATGAGACAAATTGTCGAGGGAGTACTCATGTCTATTTACTCAAGGTATGGCATTCGATCGTTCCCTGTCCACGCGTCAATGTTGAACTCTAGATGACGCATATATCCCACATATTGACTTACAGATCGTGCCATGAAGGCAAAGTGTCTTGTATCGTGTCCTCCACTACTGCAAGTTTCCTTAGCATGCCCAAATGGATGCATCGTCAATCATACGTTATCGCCGACCCGCTGGTTTCTATCGATAACGAGTGTAGGAAGGCCGAGATAGGTCAATCTTGCTGCCACCTCGAGTCCGCAGTGACCAGCACCAATGACGAGGACCGTTGGATCGCATTCATCAAATTCAATTTGTTGTCGGCGTTGGTCCTCCCAACTTTCGTGGTGGGAGGGACGGGAACGCGAAGTGCCGATCTGAGAGTTCGACATCATACAGTGAGGGTAAGCTTGCACTTTAGACGACTCACCTTTTCTGGGTATGCCTTGAGAGAACCGAGCCGAGTGAGCAAGGACCATGCCTTCCAAGTATCGTTCGACGTGGGGACCAAGAAAGCGACGGCAATACCCTTGCCATGTTTCGTCTCGAAATCGAAGCAGAAGCGAATGAACGCCAGGTCAGGAAGTGGTTTGATGATCACCGGGCCACGTATTTCGTCCTTGATGAGCTGGAACGTCGACAAGCCAGTGGCTGCCAGGCGAGCGTCCAACATTCCCTTGATAGAGGGATGGCCACGGATGGTCCGCATGTCCCAGGTGAGGGTCAAGATGTCTTTCCAGAAACCGTGTTCGTGAAAGAGAAGTACGAGGGAGTCGATTTCCTCGTTCGAAACACTGGCCTCGAATGCGGAGAGCCATTTGTAGGATAGTTCTAGCGGTAATGCTGTATCGATGGTGGTTGGATCGACATTGAGGTGTTGAAAGGTGGGACAGTCAAAGGGGGTTGCGTTAGAGTTGGCCATACTAGTGTTGAGAAAACCCAACTCTGCTTGTCATTGATCACCGCGAACGAACTTTCAAAGTCGGTGAGTCACGGCAACTCAACCGCCATTCGAAAAAATGGCCCATGAGCTCGCAAGTGTCCCGCATGCTGAGGACAGAAATAGTGGTGCACGGCTTTTCCGAAAGTTCATCACGTCGGTTGACTCCACAGAACTTTTTTTTCGGGGACTCGGAGTCGTCACCGGCTCATTGACAGGATAACGGTTCGT
This sequence comes from Boletus barrowsii, assembly GCA_038088775.1. NCBI lineage: Eukaryota > Fungi > Basidiomycota > Agaricomycetes > Boletales > Boletaceae > Boletus > Boletus barrowsii. The sequence goes on from JBBPJP010000340.1 coordinate 16,520, forward strand.
GAAGGAAACCTCACTCGTCCTTGCCCCCTGCACCACTCAACCATGGCGCCCTGTCGTCCTCTCCCACTACATCTGTGCGTTCTCAGCGATCAAATATTCAACGCTGATCAAACCTCCATTGTCGCTGTCGGTTTGTATCTCTTCAACCGCACTAAGAACCCAGGTTCCTAACGCCACTGAGTTCTCCCGATCATCATGGGTGGATTAGTCTCCTGCACGGGTCGAGTAATTTGCTGCCAAGGAAGGGATGTTCCATTCCTTCTTCCCCGCACTCTATGCCGAGAAATGTCACCAGCTGATTCAAGTACAGATGCGGCCCATGTTATCTGTTGATTGACGCACCCTTGGCATTTACATGACACCTTGGAGGTATGTGACCCTTCTACATGGCTTCAAAAACTCCCATTTCAGTAGATGTTATTTCTGGAAAATCATCTTCCGTCGGCCTTTCGGGCGCCCTACAAACACGCGCTATTCCTCAATCCAACATACCTTGTTACCCCAGGGCATCTCGTCATGACCTTGAAGAGCTCATTTTCCGCCATCTCGATCTAGACCTGGAGGGTACACACACAAAGGGTCGTAATGCCTTGAGCCTTGGAATTTATGCCGTTGAATGGAGTTGTATTACTGCTGGGTTGGCAGTGCGAGAAGCTTCGTAATGTAGCCTCTTGACTCTATGGACCTTTTATCGTTTTCGTTCTTGAGGAATGTTGACGATGCGCAATGTCATACAGCCGCTGATACGCTCGCATTTGTGGACCAGGTCGCTTTAGTATCTGGAGCATAGTAGGTCGATTCTTTTATCGTCTCCCGCGGCGTCACATAACTCCAAACCCAATGACTTCCATCAAGGTGTTCCTGCCCGCGGTATGTGTCGTCCTGTACCATCCCAGTCTTTATGTGGGGAACAACAGAGTTGGTCAGACGGCGAAAATGCGGTCAAACTATCGACGCAGACTCTGAAGGGTTTGGGCAACTGGTTCGGCATGTGTCTCTCCTTCATACATACTCTCCCCTTCCCCTGATTGCACCGGCCGCTCGGAGACGAACGTGTTCATAAATGCGATGCTTGTGAGATATCAGGACAGCAATGAATGTAAGGCACTCTGTTTTTCCATCATCGCACGTTCAGTCCCGCTCCTCGTCAGGAGGGCGCGTTGGCACAATGAAGGACGCAGGAAGGTGAGTTCAAGGTATTAAAACCAGGCGTATCCATGGGTGGCCTGCAGAGACTCCAATTCCCGCATCATACAACTCTCACATCGAATTGACACCAAAATGTTCATTCGTATTTCTACCATACTCTTCAAGTTTGCGTTGAGCGCCGAGGGTCGAATGGGGCCTCGACGTTATTCGACTACATGCCTTGTTGGCCCGTTCACCAACAGGTGCCAAGATGCCCCAGCAGATGTACTTGGTTGTCTCTGATTCTCTGACTTATCGAAAAGTCCTGGCACTCACCTAGGGAAAGCACGTGCTTCGTTAGAATCGACGGTGCAATAATTGCTTGCGTGCAGCCGTGACGGCTCAATTCTGTACCCAAGCCACACAATTTGAATCGCGTAAACGCAATACATACTTTTGATATCTCTGAACCCAGACTAGCACCGATTGATCGGCACGGATGAGTTATCGGAGATTGGGAAGACACTGCTCGGATCGGGAGTCGATCAAGTGAATTGGACGGATAGCTCATGAAGTCGACCTGCATATTTCGTGATCTCATGGAGATCAGTGGATTGTCCAGCCCTGGGTATCATTCTGTTTCGTGACAAAGCTTGAACACAATGCAAGTTTCAACTAATGATGAGATGGGTTTCTAGTGAATGGCCCGGGTCAGCAGTCTCGCCGGAGATACGCTTAACTTGGTGTATCTCGGGGCCCTTCTTCCGACTCAGGACACTCTGATTTTCCAAGCGGTAGCTGTGATTTTCCGTGGAGCTTTCGACACATTGATCCAGATCGTATACAGTCAGGGGGTCGTGATGCGTTGAGCCTTGGGATCCAGTGGGGGTCGTATTGTTGTTGGGCCGGCGACGCAGCTCTGTGACGCAGCCTGCTCGCGCATTTTCATTCCTTGAGAATCTTGGTAGCGACGCACAAAATCATCATGACCGGATACTCACGTCTTTAGAGTCTTAATTTCTTCGCGATCCCGGCTCACGATTCATCGATACGACTGCTTGGGAGAATTGAATGTGGTAATACCATCAACGTAGAGTCTCGAGGCTGCATATTTTGCCTTGCCCTGACTGCGTGCGGCTTGGACTGACCGCCGTGACCACAATTGTAATGCCACTTAGATATCACAACAGCAATGGATTTTTTATTTTCCATCATCGCACGTGTGCATGGCTGAACTCCAGAAACTCCAATTTTATTAGTCGTTCGAAAATATCAGCTCTCTCGCATTAAGATGTTCAATCGCCACTCTATCATTCTCTCCTCGGTCGTGGTTGCCACTACGTTGCCAAGCGGCCTCGAAGCTCGCAACGGCGGGAGCAACTCGTGTGACTCGGGTAACGTGCAGTGCTACGAAACCATTCAAGACGTGAGGTTTTTTTTCGTTGACGCTGATGACTTGGAGACACTCAAGGGCCATTTTGTAACAGTCTGCTTCTGCCGTGGCTATGGACTTCTTTAACTGGTTTGGGATCCCCTTCCCTCTACTAGCACGCAGGTCGAGGTGACGTGCTCCCCGATCACCGCTGGCGGGTCTGGTGCTGGCAGCATTTGCACCCAGCAGACCGTTTGCTGCACTGGCGACTCTTTTGTGCATCCACCCTGTCGTTCACATCTCGCTTGCACGTCTTTTGAGGCTGACTCGAATGCTTGTGTAGTATGGCGTCAGCACTGTTTGCTCTCCTATCAACATCAATTTGTGACGGCTCGAAGTGGACGGAAATATACCGCTATAAAAGATGATAATGGTTGTATCGTAGATTTCTTGGTGAAGGCTGTATGTGTTTTGAGGCTTCTGTTTTGGGACGAGGATTTGGACATGGACATGGACATGGAAATCTGATGTACTCGGATTGATCGAATGGTTATTTGCCTGGTATTGAGTCCCCTTGAGCTCGCAAGCTCGAATTGAATCAACGATGCTGTATTTTGACCATCATACTTCGGTATGAACCAAAACCCGTCGTCGGCTTGTTGACCGACTGTGTCGCTGAGTACCTGCCAGCATGCTGTTCTTCAGACATGCTGTCTGAATTGTAGACGACTTATCTACCACCGAACGTTTGAATCATTGTAGGCATCGACTCGAGCGGTCTGGATGCATTATCGGATTGGGAAAACGGCTTGCTCGACTCGGACCTGTAGGGTCTGGGTTACTAAAGTTGATCAAGTGAGAGGCTGGACGCAAATATTGGCTCTAGCTACAACTCGACGAGTCAACATCTTTTTGGTCGCCATGCAACCACATGTCACGGAAGCGTCGTCGGTTACATCCTGCGAGGTCTGCTGGAGCTTGACACGCTAAAGCGGAGCCGGCTAGCCCGACGAGCATCAATAACTCGCTTGAAGGGGACGTGGTTGCAGATATTGTAGTCCTCCAAGCCCATCAGCAAACCAGAACGCCATTAGCCCACATCTTGGACCAGGTTTTGACTGACCGGTTTTTAAAGTGATCGAATCATGAATCGGAACTCACACAGGGTCTTTCTATAAACGTTGCTCATGAAAGAGACTCACATTTATTCGATACACTGGCTTGGAATGCAGAACTTGAAAGCCATCCGTGGCATAGTTCTAAGTTATAAGGATTTTTGTAGGAGTCGTAGTGTGTGGATTGGACTTGCAAGTTCTCGTACTTTCTTTGCCGATTTACGTAAAGATCGTGTTGATTTATAAGCTTGCTCCTCCTCCTCTTCTCTTCTGTCGCCATGTCCGAGTCGGCGCAGCGTCCGATTACTTACTTTGACATCACAATCGATGGAAGACCAGTTGGTCGCATCATTTTTTCCTTGTATGCGGATCTAGTCCCAAAGACAGCCGAGAACTTCCGTACGTCTACTCCCTCGCCAGCGTCCGCGACTGATCCATCCCCAGGTGCACTCTGCACCGGCGAAATGGGCACGGGCAATTCGGGAAAACCACTCCACTATGCCGGGTCCAGATTCCACCGCGTCATCAAGGGGTACGCGTGTCTTTTCCCATCGAATCAATCCATTGAGATGCGGAGGGCTTGACCCTTCGTCTTGTCCTTGTCAGGTTTATGTGCCAGGGAGGCGATTTCACAGCAGGAAACGGTATCTGATTTCATTCCCATGGTCCATTCGTGCTTGCTGACCATTCTGTTGTAGGTACCGGTGGAGAGTCCATCTATGGAGAGAAGTTTGCCGACGAGGCGTTCCTTGTCAACCACAACAGACCATTCCTCCTCTCCATGGTATGTCATCGCACGCATGCCCAGTGTCTATGCGTGCTCACCACACACTATACAGGCTAACGCTGGTAAAGATACCAACGGTTCCCAGTTCTTCATCACTGTCGCGGAGACGCCTCATCTAGACGGAAAACACGTCGTTTTCGGTGAGGTCATCAAGGGGAAATCAATCGGTACGTTTCATCTCGCCTAGGTAAACGTGATTCGTTCTACGCCCATTTCAACAGTCCGCAAGATTGAGGACCACCCGTCAACTTCGGGAGACGTCCCAACGGAGCCCATCGTCATCGCCGCCTGCGGTGTTCTCTCGCCCGATGATCCATCTCTGAACGAGTCTGCGAGCCTGGATGGCGACAACTACGAAGATTACCCCGAGGACGATCCGCGCGCACCAGGCGACCACGAGTACGCCTACGCAGCAGCCAACACGATCAAAACTATTGGGAATGCGCTACTTACTGGAAAGAACGAGGATGGGTCGAAAGCTGGGGAACCGAACCCATCCGCGGCGTTAGAAAAGTATCTCAGTATGTCCGGTTGTCCTCTGCGTCGTGGGCCTCGATGATTGAACACGGACCCCAGAGTCATTGAGGTACCTAGAACAGCACTCTTCCCTACCGGACGATGCCCCACCCTCACGGAAAGACGAATTCGACGAGCTTCGGACAGTCTTACTCAACAATTCTGCACTGGCTGCGCTTCGCTCTCAGCCGCCTAACCCCACGCTGGCCGTGCACCAGGCAACGCGTTCTTCCCTGTTGGCAGTCAAGATAGAACACAAAGGTCGGTCGTACGGGTTCCTGCCTTGTGTAGCACGTGCATTTACCAGAGACGATTGCAGCGAAAGCATTCTACCGTCGAGCACTCGCCAAGGTAGCCCTTAAAGACGACGACGGTGCAAGAAGCGACCTGCTAGAAGCCAACGGCCTTCTCGCGACGGAAGACCCTCTCAACCTCAAGGCGGCCATCTCGACCGAACTCACCAAGATCACGCAACGCGAGAAGGAGCTGAAAGAGAAGGAGAAAAAAGCATATAAGAAACTCTTTGCTTAGTTTGGATTAGAACAAGGGCGGAGACAAGATAGAACAGATGTAACACTCGTTCATTTTTTAATCGGATCTCGCTCAGCAAGACGTAGCATCGTCAACGATATCCACACTCGCGTCGAACTGTCAACAAGTGCGAGGGTGAAGCGGGCGTGCAACATACTTAAGTTAGGGATCTTCCAAAAGTCGAAATGGTACCTACCTTATAGCGACCCAGCAATGGGGCGAATGCATTTGACCATACCTAGACTTGAGATGGGGAGAAAGCGGGAGTTATTATTGCAGAAGATCTGAGCCGGCGTCAACCCTCCACCGTTCGTGTGGGTTAAATGGAGTATTTCGAGCCCTAGTGGAAATTGGATGCCACGGTGGTGACCCATTGGGGCTTCAAAGCTTCATGAAGCGGCTCAGCATGATCACGGCAGCTCTGACTATCGGCGTGACAACCCACCTTTTACTATCTCGCTCATTTCTCCTCTGAATTTTCTCGTTCGAGCTCGGAAAGCATTAGAGTGGATGATAGATGCTATGAAGTAGTATGGACCCCGAAGGTGATCGTAGAATTATGTCTTTTCAGAAAGCGACGAATCGAGGCGACTGACGAAGTTGCCGTACGGCGTAACGCAGTACAACTTCGTATGCGACATTGTTCTTCCTGCTCTCATGACGCTCCGCAGTGACTCCGCAAAGCGTGTCACCGATAAATGTGCCAGTGTAATTGAACTTGGTTGAGGCAATCTGAACTGGCAGACCCGCATTTCAGATGGTGTTAACCCGCTCATTCATTCTACTTGTCTTTCAGGTGCTCGCCGTCATATCCCATTTGCCTACCTGCAGGCCAGGGGATGCACCTGTGGTCACTCTGGACTATGGCACGTTCCAGGGGTTTAATTCTGCTGGGGATACCGAGTCATACCTCGGATTACCCTTTGCACAACCACCGTGAGTTCACATGATATCAGTTCGTGTATGCCTCTGATACAATCCTAGTGTGGGCCAACTTCGCTTTAACAATCCGATGCCCCCTCAGCCATTCCCTGAAGTCAGAAATGCGACCTGGTTCGGCAATGCTTGCCCTCAGCAGGTTACCTCAGAAATATTTACTGAAAATCCTGGACTCCGTGCTGTACTCCAGTACATCGAAGTGTTGTTACCCGCTACTTTAGCCAATGCTTCAGAGGACTGTAGGTTTTCTTATGGCACATGTGGCATGTCATTCGCTCATCCGAGACATGTAGGCTTGTATCTCAATGTCGTGAAACCTGCAGGCGTCCGCGCAGGAGCTAATCTTCCTGTCGTTGTTGTAAGTTGGTTGTTTCTTGATATTCGAGGACAATAACGTCTCATAGAGTCTCACACGAATGCAGTGGATATACGGTGGTAAATATGCTCCAAACTCATTCATGATGTAACTCCCACGCAGACAATAGGTGACTTTGAAACCGGAGATGCGTCGGGGTTCAACGGCACTCGGATCGTCTCGCGCTCAATGAAGTTGATGATACCTGTTATCTACGTCTCCTTCAACTACCGATTGAATGGCAGGTCCTTATCTGATCAACTTAGAGCCTATAGCTGACGTCAACAACATAGCATTTGGATTTTTAGGTGGCAGGGAAGTACAGGCGGCAGGACTGGGGAATTTCGGACTTTATGATCGTGGGCCTCCATCACCTATCCGTATGGGGGGTGTTGACGTGACCATGCAGAACGTTTTGCCCTTCAATGGGTCCAAAAATATATTTATCTGTTTGGAGGAAATCCGCAACAAGTGATTATGTGAGTGGTGCGGACTAGATGTTTCCGAGTGGAACTGAACTGTGTTTCCAGATCGGGCCAGAGTGCTGGTGCAACATCTGTACTGGTACAGATGGTTGCTCATGATGGCCAGTCAGATGGACTGTTCCATGGAGGGGTCATGGTATAGGTCATTCCATGCCCAATTCTTGATTGTTGTGCATTAACGTGCTGCTCAGGTGTCTGGTTCTGTATTGCCGAACTATGATATCTCTTATCCTCGCGCTCAAGGGAATTACGACTTCCTCGTGGCACAAACAAACTGCAGTATTGCGAGCGACACATTGGATTGTCTCCGTCAAGCTCCGTACGAATCAATCTACAGCGCGGTGATGCAGACTCCCTCTGTATATTCTTACCAAGCGGTTAACCTTTCGTGGGGTCCGCTGGTCGATGGTGCCTTCTTGAGACAGTCGACTAGACAATCATTGAGTCAAGGCAAATATGCGCAGGTGAGGGTCGTGACTCGCGAGATCAGTTTTCATGATATCTGATATACTTGGCAGGTACCCGCGATTCTCGGGGACGTTGACGATGAGGGAACGTGAGTTACCCTTACGGAGAGACACAGAGACATTCAGTCAAATACTCGTCTGATTCATCCCCTTTCAGACTCTTCTCACTCACCAACCTCAACGTGACGTGAGCATGATTCCATGTCCTCCGAGCGTGATCGACTGATACTAATAGTATCACACAGCACGAATGAGGAATTCATGGAATACTTACAGTCGAAGTATGTTAATGTACATTCTTCGTTGCGTCTCCACTCACAAAACACATGAAATATAGTTTCCTTGTCGATGTCCCTCAGCAAGAGATTCAGAAAGTCGGAATGGTCTACGAAGAGGACCCCACATCAGTGACTACTAAGCCTTGCCTTCTCCTGTAGTGTAATGATAACCTGTGTCCTCCGACAGGGATCTCCATACGGCGTTGGGATGAATGACACTCTGACGTGCGTGATGTTGCGCCCATCCACTAACCTTTCTCATGTTCAGTAGGCCTGAATACAAACGAATTGCTTCATTTCAGGGTGATTTTTACTTCCATGCTCCACGTCGTTATACGCTGCGCCATCTATCCCGCACGCAAGATGTTTGGAGCTACCGTGAGTTCGAGTCCATTCGCTGATAGATACCGGCTGGATGATTCTTCAATACAGTCTGGAGGAGAAATAAAAGTATTCCAACTCTAGGTTCCTTCCACGGGAGTGACCTCCAGGAGTTCTATGATGTCACGGGAAATACTGACTGGGTGGGCACTGACGCACTTGGTGGGTCCCTCGTTCGAATCAAGCCGTGTTCCCATCCGGCTGACATCTGCATTGCCAGTCAACTATGCATATACCCTCCATCCGAATGTCCCCCATAATGGCTATCCTTCTGGTGCAGCTCAGTCCTCGTTGGCCAGTGTCTATTGGCCGCAATACCATCCCTACAAGCCCCAGCTTTTGACATTCGACGACCCAGACGTGCTGACCCTCACGAACGACACTTACAGATCTAAACAGATCCAGGTTTTAGACCAGGTACAAGATCTGATGGGCTTGTGATCTTGGGATAGCGTCTTTGAGTCACAATTATCTCATCATGGACCATCAAATTAGCTACTGTTGAATCTTCTTCTGTTACTACAGGACGCTGTCTCGAAATGTCGATTGACTTCTTTGATGTGTTTCGTTGGATGTTGGTAACAGCAGGCATGGGATCAACTCTGCATTCGGCGGGTGGTCGCAACCGATTGTAATCACCGTGTCCGGGATGTCGTCCAATGCCTATGCCATTGGCCCAAGGGAAGACTCTGCTGGATGTGGCGTCAAGGTCCGCACGATACTGTGGGCCACGACGCCTTGGTAAGTGTATGTGGCCTCACCCGAGTCTTTAGACTTCAAGAGGTACGTCGTGCTCCCGTGCCATCCGCTCATCTCATGTTCAGCTCGCGGGGTTCATCTCGACTTGTTCGGAGTCGCGGGGTGTCCCCCTGGCAGTTGACTTTACGCGTTCGTTTCGCTAACGCACTCGCTTCTCTCCCTCCGGAACCTTCTATGTAGGCGTGGGGTTCTTCTGACTTGCCCGCTTCATCGCCTGGCTCGTATAACTCAATGCGAGCTCCTCCAGGTGAGGTTTGATATCCCCTCAATTGCTCTATGCACTCATGCTCGCATTCTGACGTGCTCGACAGCTTCTCAGATTTCTAGTGTCCTCGTCATGGGTGGGCACTCTTGACACATTTGTCTTGTCACTGATACATTCCCCGTGCTGTAGTGGATACTGCGACACACTTTATGTGGGCTCATACTTGTGATGGTGCATTTGTCTTTCAACCCATCCATGTTATGCGCTGGCACTCGTCTACCTCGCCAAGGCAAAGTTCAGGTCAACTCAACAAGAGCAAGTCTTGAGGAGCCCACCGAACTTTATCGACGGGTGCGTCGTTCAGGTCGACCTGACAGACCTTGCGACGTTACTACAGCTCGCTCAAACAGTCTCATTTCGCTGTGAGAGGCACAGATGTGTTGAATCCATTGCACGCGAGGTCATCGTGCTCCTGACCGAGTTCCGAGATCTCCCTAAAGTCATTCGTGCACGCCGAGCTGCGGACCTCGTACTCGACACGCTCACATAGGGTCGTCAACTCTAGAAGCGTGGCCAGACTCGATGAGCTGGTCCAGATGTTGAGATGCTGACGTATTGGTGTCTTCCAATGGCTACTTTGACAAACCACAACGATTTGACCAACCTCGGCAGTGCGTTATGGACGTGCTAAGGGGCGTGGTGAACCCGGTGTTCAAGACTTCTTTTTGGGGATAAATAAGCACACGTCGCAGCTGTTCCCGAGCATGGGTGGCGATCCCAGTGGTGTGCAATGGGACGCATACTGTGTGTGACCGTGGTCCACCGACAAAATTGAGTGTCTCGAAGATTTTTACTTGAGGACGATGTCCCGGACTAAGCCATTTGGAGAGTACATTGTGCGGAGCGGGCGCATAGGATGATTAGGATCAAACTCGGAACTGGTTCCATGTCAAAGATGTAAGGGCCCTGTCCAAGCGTATTCGGAATGGGAAACACAGCCCCGCGACACGTGCTGAGAACTTGAACAAGAGTCCTCGTCGAAGCGAGATAGAAACCTGCCACGGAACGTTTCAACCCTCACGACCACCCTGCGACAATCACGTCTTCACCAATGACCTCGTCGTCGACGATGCCTGGTCCGTCATGGTGAATTTAAAGTGGAGGTACATTCATGCTTACCGTTGCTGAAGAGCCATCTCCGCCCACGGAAACCAACACCGGTGGCCGGGTGGTGGTAGCATTTGGAGGGGATGCCAAGTATGTTGTGGGCGGTGGCCAACTCAAGGGGGTTCAAGTTCGACGAGTGGCAGACGGCCAACAAATGGCATTGCTGACAGCGGAGGGTGTTTTGAG
>JBBPJP010000341.1:0-27189 GCA_038088775.1 Boletus barrowsii
CTGATCGAGCTAGGACGTAAGGAGCTCAGCGCACACCCAAACGATGTGAAACGCTGATGTTATTACCTAGGACGTAAGGAGCTAGGTAATATACATGAGTGGAATCATAATCGTGAGTGACGAAGAACATACCTCAGCGCACACCCAAACGATGTGAAACGCTGAGGAGAAGAGGAAGGAAGCGTAGAGAAATCTAAAGTACGCGTCGCTTACGTAACGCGACGCATGATCTGACGAGTGCGAACTGATAATGATAATGTTCTAACACCGACCTGTCTCGGAGTGGAGATGACCAGTGGGCAAGTATTTGCCTTGTGATGTATGTTCACTGGCTCATGATGGGAAGAAAAGTTTTGATGCATCCATGATAAATGGCCTGCAAGCCGTGCCCTCGTGGCTCGAATGTAAGGCAAACGCTTCATGGATGAGTCAGATCCAGGGGTTGACTAGAATGACAGACTACCATCATCCTCGTTCCGCCTCATTGGGTCTTATGGCTGCCATGTATTCTCTGGGTTCTTTTGCTGCCGCTCCGTTTGTCCCTTCAATTGTTGATAAGTTCGGAAGGAGATACCCGATTTTGCTTGGAGGTGTAATCTCGATACTTGGAAGCATTCTTCAAGGATCCGCATTGAATTGTAAGTGGTTAATATGTTTGGAAGAGCTAGGACACCTCTCATATCCAGCACGTAGTCACGATGTTTGTCCTTGCACGTTTTATCCTTGGAGCTGCCTCTTCTCTGATTGGAGGTAGGACAAAGTGAATCTGGCTTTCTCTATTAGTCGTCATTAAATCATGTGAAGAACTCTCACATCCCAAGGAACGGGCAATCATGACCTCCGTTTTCAATGTCTCTCACTTCCTCGGTAAATAAGTGTCATTTTTTACGTGTGAGCTGCAACCTGATTTATACTAGGTTCTACGACCGTTGCTGCTGTGACTCTTGGAACGTTTTCCATGATGAGCAACTGGGGGTGGAGAATCCCATCGTTCCTTCAAGTAGTCCCTAGTCTCCTTCAAGTTTCCTTCATCTGGTTCCTTCCAGAGTCTCCGCGTTGGCTCATATCGAAGGGAAGAGGGGATGAGGCATATGCGACCCTTGTGAAGTATCATGCAGAAGGAGAGAAAGCCTCCGAATTTGTCAGGGCGGAGTATACTCAGATCGAGGAGACGCTTGGAGCAGAACTAAAGATCACAAATATGCACCAGAAGAAAGCATTGTCAACTCCGGGAATGCGAAAGCGGGTCATTATTCCAACACTTCTTGCGTTGTTTATCCACTGGAGTGGGATCGGACTGGTTGCGTAAGTTCTGCATTTGATCGTTGTTTGCAGGGGTTGTACGAAGTGCTTATTGTGCTGGCAGATACTTCCTTTCCCCAATCTTAGACACCATTGGCATTCACGATAACCGGACGAAGAATATCATAAATCTTGCCAGATCTTCTTGGAATCTCGTTAACGGTACATTCGCTGCCTTGATAGCTCCTCGATACTCTCGACGGGGTGTATTTTTAGTAAGTAGTTGGACATCGACTACCTTTGACACCGCCCTTCTAACCTTCTTGCAGGTGTGTACGATCTCTGTCTTTCTTGTATTTTTAGCGTGGACTATAGCTAGTGCAGAGTATTCATCCACTCACAACAAATTCTCGGCTCATGTGGTGCTTGCGTGAGTATTCTAGTTGATGAAAAATAGAGTTTTTGAGATTCTCACCACATACCTCATAGCCTCATCTTCTTGTTTAGTCTCGCTTGTAACATAGGTTTTGCCGTCTTGGCCTACAGTAAGCAATACATTGCGTCAACTTGTCCCGCTCCTCAATATAATTCACTGGGATGTAAACAGCTTACTTGGTCGAGCTTTTCCCATACCATGTCAGAGCTAAAGGCCTTGCCTTCTACCACTGGACGGGCCGCGGTGCCGCGTTCATCAGTCAGTTTGTGAATCCTATTGGGATGGAGCTCGCGGGTACGTCCATCTGTTGCATCTGTCTGTCGTGTAATTGACAAAGCTGGTGGGGCTTGATAGGTTGGAGATGGTACATCGTGTAAGCTTCTTGTGGGATGTAAGTGGATAGGTGCTGAAATATGCTAGCTACTGTGTGTGGAATGCATTTCAAGTCGTATTCGTCTACTTCATGTTTCCTGAAACATCGGGGCGCACGCTTGAAGAACTGACATTCTGTAAGTGTGCTGGTGCTCTCTGAGAAATATGCCGTGTCTCCTCATTCGTGCCATAAACAGTGTATGAGGATGAACGTGAAGCACTCATGCAGAGTGAGGTCGAGACACTGCGTGAACACGGTGAAATCATAGATACTTATGGTGCCATGGAGGATCATAGTCCCAATAGAGCTACTCGTGCAGTAGAGCAATGACTGCAATTTCTGCATGGATAACCCAACACACTCGGCCTCCTAATATATACGACTATATCCTCTCACAATGATTGCTGCTGCGAGACGAAATGATAGATGCCGCCAAAATCCTGGTTTCCATCCTGAAAACCACTCGGTCTTGGAACTGATCCGAGTCGTCGAATGAAGAATTTATTGACCGGGTTCACTATACGAGGCTACCGTACAGTACCACTAGCTCAAACTAATTCCTACCAGCTGGGCTCTGAGTCCTGCCACCAGACCAAGCGGACGAGCACGGTCCGCTCGGAAGCACTTGCTTTATTAGGGTGCCTGTCGAGAACAAAGTTCGGCAATTGTGCTTCCGATTTCTCAGGCCAGCTGCTGGTATCTTCTATGGAATTTACGTGTTCTCTCCCACTCTTTGCGCCTTCGAGTCTAGGCAAGGGTATCGAGCCAGCACCCCAGGTCGACGCCGTGGAAAGAATTGTTGTATTACCATCAACCTAACTTATGGCCTCGCGGAGGTTAAGCCGCGGAAACGGTTCTCAGTTGGAGGGTAACGATGCAATTGTCACTCGACTCGCCAAGCAAGACAGAGTCCCGTGGTATAGGAAACCCAACCTACGGCTCTTGTATTTCTTGATGTTTCCGACTTGCTTAGGAGTGGAAATGACGAGCGGGCAAGTGTCTTCCGCTTTATCTGTGATGGCGCCCTGTTGATATGTATTATGCACAAGCTTTGATTCGTCCATGTTAAATGGGCTGCAGGCTGTCCCTTCATGGCTTGAATGTAAGGCAGTCTCTCACTTTCATAGCATAAATGTCTGACTTGGATTGGAGATTTTCACCATCCTCGTTCTGCTTTGCTAGGTGTCGTGTCTTCCATGTATTCACTGGGTGCCATTGCAGCTGTCCCTTTCGTCCCCTCCATTGTTGATCACTACGGGAGGCGACATTCAATATTCATTGGGAGCGTATTGATGATCATCGGGGGTGTTCTGCAGGGAGGTGCATTGAATCGTAAGTAATCGATAGCCCTGGAATTCCAGAACGTTCTTTCATCTTCAATCGAAAGTCACGATGTTCGTTGCGGCTCGTTTTATCTTGGGTTTGGGTATTGTCTTTGCTATCGTAGCTGCCTCTTCTTTGATCGGAGGTGCGTGACAACCCCATTCACTTGCTATCTGCTGATTGTCGAGCTATGTAAAGAGCTATCACATCCCAAGGAGCGAGCCATCATGGGCTCGCTTTTCAGCTCATGTTACATGATCGGTAAGTCGAGGTCGTAATCATTTATGCAACGGAATTGGCTTCATTTCCATTTATCCTAGGGTCTCTAACCGCCGCCGGAGTGATTTTCGGGACGTTTGCCATGCCCAGCGATTGGGGATGGAGGATTCCGTCTTTCCTCCAAGCGCTGCCTAGTCTGCTTCAAGTATCCTTCATCTCGTTCCTCCCAGAATCCCCTCGTTGGCTGATATCAAAGGGAAGAGGGGACGAAGCATACGCCATTCTTGTGAAGTATCATGCGGAGGGGGACGAAAACTCGGACTTCGCCAAGGCAGAGTATGCTCAAATTGAGGAGACACTTGAAGAAGAGCTGAAGAATGCCGGAATGAGCTGGAAGCAAGTATTATCGACATCGAGGATGCGAAAGCGGGTCATCATCGCATCTTTCCTTGGACTGTTCACTCAGTGGAGTGGCAACGGACTAATATCGTGAGCTACACCCGCATACACCCACCTTCTGCTAGATAGTCCATTGATCTTGTTCCTACATAGATACTTCCTCTCCCCAGTCTTGGACAACATTGGAATCCACGATAACCGGACGAAGAACATCATCAACTTTGCCAAAGATGGATGGAGCCTTGTGAACGGTACATTCTTCGCATTGACAGTATCCCGATACCCGCGACGGAGAATATATTTGGTGGGTAACGTGTATTTCCAAACTAGTCCAGATTCTGCCATGTTAATCCCACCTCCAGGCGTGTACTATCTCTCTGTTAATTGTCTTTATTGCTTGGACCGTAGCTAGTGCGGAATACGCGCTGACTCACAGCCTGGTTTCTTCTCAAGTAGTGCTACTGTGAATATTTTTGTTCACTGGAGAGCGAAGCATTTCCGTTCTCACCACGTAATCCACAGCCTCATCTTTGTGTACAGTCCAGCTTATAACTCAGGATTCAATGCCCTGACGTATAGTGAGCTTTAGGACATCTCGGTTACCACAAACCCATTGCTAACGAAATACGTAGCCTTCTTGGTCGAGCTTTTCCCTTTTCATACTCGCGCGAAGGGTATTACCATTTTCCAGTGGTGGGGTCGCGGTGCAGGGTTCGTCAATCAATTTGTCAATCCGATTGGAATTGAAATCGCAGGCACGTTTTCTCTTCATTCCATTCTATTTGTGATTGCTGAAAGTGGACGACAGGTTGGAAGTTTTATATCATGTAAGCTGTCCTTTGAAATTCAAGGGGACAGGGCTAGAAAGCTGTTAGCTATTGCGTGTGGATTGCATTCGAGGTTGTATTTGTCTACTTCATGTTTCCGGAAACATCAGGGCGGACTCTCGAGGAGTTGTCATTCTGTAAGTGCTGATAGCCAAGCATTCCCCCCCTACTGACGCCTCTACAGTATATGAGGGTGATCAGAGGCAGGAGGTGCCAAGGGGCTCTGAGCTCGAGGCACTGCTAGCAGATGAGCATACAGATACACACGATGCTATCAGGGCCAATTAAAAGAAATTTGATTACAACGACATGGAAGCTTCGTTGTACTTCGGTCATGCATAGGAGCGCAGCAGCAACTTTTCCCCGTATGTATTGCAAACGTCTCAACATTTTGACAGGCATTAAACATTTCAACATTTCATGATCGGGTCATAAAAGAGAAACAGATCAGTCTTTCCGCCAATTGTCATGAGGTCACCAGCCAAAACGATGCCGTCGGTCCGTGTGGTCTCGAACAAAATGGTTGGAACGTTCATCAACAACATTTTTCCAAGGTCAGTACCTTTGATTATTTGCATAAATAACGAGAAGAAATATATCCATAGTATACGGCCGAGGCTAAAACGGACAACCATTGACGGGGTACAAACATCGTCCGTTGCTCCAGACCCTATCCCATTTCTTTCACTGGCCATATGGGAAATACTGCTCGCATGTCGGGTCTCCCAGCGTCTGTCTGTGTATTCACCACATAGTTCACGCCATCGTTGTTACGGGGCTGCACGCTAATCATGTCGATCGACGTGTAGGTCATATGAATGACCACGGGGGATTCATATGGCCCTGATGACGACAAAATCCGTCAGGGCACTCGTGGTTACCGAAGCAGCTTTCCGCGTCATCCAGTGAAAGAGGGAGCGTGTTATTCTATCCAATATTCGTTGGTTCCCATGTCCCAACCGTGTTCAGACCAAGGTACCTCTCGAGGCGCTCCCACTGGCATATGCATGGCCGTTGTCACTGAAACCTCTCCGTCCGGTAGCCATATAGAATGCAATGAGGAACGAGACCAACAGAGCAGGTTGCTTTGGACCTACAATCCTTTATACATCACTCCGCCGTGGCAGGAATGGATGGCGATGACTTCTCTTGACCTGTGAACATATACGTGCCGTTATGCAGGACGGTCATGTACGAGTTCGTTACGCCGAGGCCGAGGGATTGAACATCAACATCACCGAGCCTGGATATGAGGTTTGATTATGGTGCTGCCCAATGATGTTGAAGTATGTATACTGACACACTATATGTGCATTGCCTCGTGGGGTGCACCAGGTTATATTTCATTCCATGATCAGAGATGTGCGATTCGACGGCCCCTGCCACGGGTTTTACTCTGGTATGACGACGTGAAGCAAACCATCCTCGAAGTCAGTTTCCCAAGAGCTCAATGAAATGAGAAGCCACCGACAATGCCAAGAGTGGGCACCATTCCGGGAGGTGAGGCCTGAAGCGTCATGATAAATGTGACCCAACTAGCATGTTTCCAGGAGACTGTAGGTCATCTTGGATCGACCGAG
Source organism: Boletus barrowsii (assembly GCA_038088775.1). NCBI lineage: Eukaryota > Fungi > Basidiomycota > Agaricomycetes > Boletales > Boletaceae > Boletus > Boletus barrowsii. Next base: position 6,400 of record JBBPJP010000341.1, read on the forward strand.
AGACATCGAGGGCCGCGAAACACGCAGACAACGGAAATAGAGGCGAACGAGAGAGTGGAAAGAGTAGAGAGGATGGCGTACTGAATTCCAACGACAGAAAAATTATCGTACTGAAGTGACTGTGGCTCTCACAAAGTTGTGGGGCTATTTCTGAGGTTCCTTGTCCTCAAAAGCGAACGAGGTCACTGGCCTGCACGACGTTCCTTGCATGATAACAATGAGGGAGAGAACGCTGATGGTGGGCTCTGATGACATTCGACCTTCCATTATTGTTTTCGCCTTGATTATGCATGTTCATATCATCCGTCTAAAAACCAAATTGTATTTGTCGAATGTGTATAACAAGCAAAGTAGTACCAGTGAATCTCTTGGGTCAGTGTTCATCTGCGAATGTTTCCCCTAGGAAATAAAACAGCTCAGTCCACAGGATACAGTCGGGAATAACAGCACTGACCTGTTTACCATTGCCAATTTGTGCAGTCGTTCTTTTTCCTCTAGCGATCTACTCTCGCCCTGTACCACAGCAATCATTTCTCTCGCCAGTCGTACTTCCAGACTCTTTCCGGGCCGCGACTCGCTCGCTGCAACAATCGCCTTGAGTCCTGCACGCACGCGCTGTTTCTCAGTCAACGGCTGGGGCGTCATCATCACTTTCGTCCCGTACTTCAACGAGAGGACGCGGACAGAAGGAGCGGCGGTCATGATGGCCTCTCGGACGATGGGCGTGGGAGGTGCGTGTGTAAAGGTGTGGACATGGAGGAGCATGCGGGAAACGGTGCGAGCTGCGCGTGCACGTAGACCGTCTCTTTGAATGACTGCGGCGATGTAGTCGAGAAGGGGATCGTGTGCGGGTGGGATGAACATGGCGGTCGCAGGAGCTTGGGCTTGTTGTGGCGCGGTGACGGAGGATTTGGGACCGAGGCCGAGAGTCGAGCCCATGAGTGCGTTGAGCATGTCGGCCGACTTTGCGAGCGTATGCTCATCTTTGGATGGTTTGGTGCTCGCATGTCGTGTCCACACCCAGGCGACGGCGGTTTTTGGCGTGCGCGTGAGACGTGGTACCACTTGAGCGAGTGCCAGTGCTGAGGCTGTTATTCTCCTGCCGCTCATTCTTGTGTCGAATGACTCGAATCGGTCGCGTTTTTGCAGAGGCACATGTGGCTATGCCGGAGCCGGTTTGTTCAAGACGACCAGTACGCTCAGCCAAATAGCCGACCCGCGTCCCGAGTCCCCTGCAGGACTATTTCCTCGGGCTGGCGTCCCTGCTGGCGTTTCTCGTTTTCATTCTATGTCTGAACCCTCTTCCCTAGAGTCTGCTGTGAAAGATATCCACATTGATTGCTGTGCGGCTGGTAGGAACGCTTAACATTTAGTCAGATATCAACCCTATTGACCATTGAGCAGTCATAATAATCGCTGCTGTCGGATATGATTATAGTGAGCCCTAGCCCATCTATGTTGTCCTCGTATAATCATTTCAATTTGCCCCCCCCCAGTCCTCACCTTGTCAAGAGAGGTATCCTATTTCGCTTCCCGTCACCTCTGTCATGACTGATTGATATACAAAGATAGAATGCATCTGGGTGAGGAAGAGACAGTCGATGACCAAGTTGTGTGTCCCTGACAGCACCGCAGTGCAGACCCTGGACTCGAGTCTCTGTACTGTTCGTTGTTGTAGGTAAAGGCCTATTATTTGTATGTGTATCAAACTGATCATTCTGGTAGGTTCGTTACGTTGGCCTGTGTTGGACTGTGTAGGTCTATGGGCACCGTGATTCATACGTGAAAACGTTGCTAATCGTAATCCGTTTTCAAGAATACTTGCACTCAGTATGTCCAAGGGTGACGGATTAAAGTTGATCAGACTGACCATTCGTAGTTGGCAGTGCCTTTGCACCGGGACCTGTTACAGTGAGTTTTTCTCTGCTTGTTGTTTATGTAACCCATCACAATGATCGTTTTGGTAGACGTACGTATCTCCATCTTGACAACCTCTTTGGTGGTATATTCACGGTCAAACAGGTGTAAGTGTACCCACTTTCAGGTCTCAATACTGGCATGCGATCAAAATAAATTTTCAAAGGTACTGCGATGCTTGTGGTAGGTGACTGGGGATATATAGTGTTCCTTGCTGCTGCCGATCGTGAGTCGTCGTGCTTCCGATTTCCCTATGTGTCGACGTTGCCACAGTAGTGATGATTTTTCGTGTCTATGCAATGTGGGATCAATCGAGGATAATCCTCGGTATTCTGCTGTTCTTTTACGTGCTTCAAGTTATCGTCTCTGCTGTTTGGGAAGGTATCTACAACTACCCTAATAAGACCATCTCAGGTATGATTTCCGGACTAAGTTCCTAGTGCAAGTCCTTACTTTTTTTTTTTCAGTGAAGGTGGTCCAGGTCCTTAATTTCAGATATTGCAGCTACGCACCTCGTGCAACACCCTCTGCGACGTATAGAGCAATTCCCAGATTTGTTCTCGGGTCTGCACTGTTAATTCTCGCTGCTATCCCAACCTTCAAACAGTTGGTTGATATGTACAAGCTGACGAAGCGCTGGGAGACCAACCGGTCAATGCAGTTACTCTTGAGGGAAGGCTCCGTTTATTTCGTCGTGTACGTTTCACTTGCTCCTTTCCACATGACCCTTGTCCGCTCCCCCTCTCGCCCGTCTTTCCTCCCAGAAACTAAACATCCGGACGCTCTTCCCTAATCCAGGAATCTGCTATTCAATATCGTCAATGCACTGCGATTACCTGTCATCGGTTTGATGTTATTTTTCGACACGCTTAGCTATTCGCTTTCATGCGCTATCATGCCTCGGTTTATTATCAGCATACGGGAACTGTACGATCGTAACCTTGAGAACAGATGGCAAGGGATCGACAGCGGGTTTGGGTTATCGGTGAACGTCAGTCCGGAGGAGGGTCAGGCTGGTGCAGAGGACGAGGTGATTCAACTTGAAGTGCACGGAGATGGTGCACATTTGGTGTGATATAGGACTTTGCCAGGCATCACGGTGGAAATGAGTCGAATACTTGTATTTTTGGGAATGAGACTGGGACACCCATTTACTCATGCATGCATGTCTCTTGTAACACACGCACTGTTTTCAGACGACGAGATATTGCTTCTACGTGTGAGATGTGTAAGGTAACTTCGTGGAGCCCTGGTTCGTACGAGAGGTATTATGCGCCGGGCCATTACCAGACATGCGAGTTCCTTGTCGTCCCTGCCGGACATCCTGTATGGCGCCATGATTATCTGTCGCCCTGTGCTCTAGCAGTGGCTCGAGCTCGGAGTTTCTGAGCAACTCCTGCCTCTGATGGTCCTCGAACACTGCAAGGTCATCAGTTAAAAATACTGTTCGAACATCAGCACCTACGGAATGTCAGCTCCTCAAGCGTGCGGCCCGACTTCTCGGGAAACATAAAGTAGACGATCAGGACTTGGAAAGCATCCCACACACAGTAGCTAGACACATCTTTCAGCACCCGTTCATGTTTATCCCCAAAAGAAGACTTACAAAATGTACCATCTCCAACCTATCGCTCCCCGACGGATGTGTCAAACTACAAGCCAGATAGATGAAATAGACGGACGCACCTGCGAGATCAATCCCAATAGGATTCACGAGCTGATTGACGAAGGCCCCACCGCATAACCACCAATGATATATGGCGATACCCCTGGCTCTGACATGGAAGGGGAAAAGCTCAACCAAGTAAGCTGTTTACATCCGGATCCGTTGTGTTAAAAGAGTGGCAGAGTCATAAGGACAGCAGAGTGCTTACTGTAGCTCATGGTGGGTAATGCTAGATTGCAAGCCGGACTGTACATGAATGAGGCTATGGAGTGTGTGGTGAGAATGGAAAAAAAAAGTCTGTAATGACCTGGACACTCACACAAGCACCACTTGCGCAGAGACCTTGTTATGAGTGAACGAGTACTCTGCACTGGCTATTGTCCATGCTACAAATACAACGAAGACAGTACACGCCTGCAGAAATGTTAGAGGAACGGCATAGAAGCAGTCGACGTTGACACAACTTACTAAAAATACTCGCCGTCGGGGATATCGAGGCGCTATCAGCGTTATCAATGTACCATTGGCGAGGCTCCAAGAGAATCTAGCAAGGTTGATGATATTCTTCGTCCGATTATCATGAATGTCGATGGTATCTAAGATCGGGGCAAGGAAATGTCTGTCGATGGGATGACTGGATAGCCCAACATCCGGCAATCGAAAAGACTTACGAAATCAATCCAGTTCCACACCACTGAGCAAATAACCCGAGAAACGCCGCAACAACGACCCGCCTTCGCATCCCCGGCGTTGACAGTGCTTCCTTCTGGTTCATCTGCGCAATCTTCAGTTCCGCTCCCAATGTCTCCTCGATCTGAGCATACTCCGCCTTGACGAATTCCGAGTTTTCATCTCCCTCCGCATGGTACTTCACAAGAATGGCATATGCTTCGTTTCCTCTTCCTCTTGATATGAGCCAACGAGGAGACTCCAGGATTAACCAGATGAAGGAGACTTGAAGGATACTAGGGACCAATTGAAGGAACGATGGAATTCTCCACCCCCAATCACTGGTCATAGCACATGTCCCGAGAGTCACCGCAGCGGCAGCTACAGTACCTGGGAGGGATCAGCCCAAAGGTTCCCCTATAGACAAACCACCTTCCAGCTTACCGAGGTCGTAAGCATTAGTAAAAAGTGCGCCCATAACCGCTCGTTCCTTGGGATGTGAGAGTTCTTCGGACAACTTAATAACTAATATGAGAATTAAATCCACGTCGCCGCACCTCCAATCAGAGAAGAGGCAGCCACAGCACAGAACACACAGGAAAACCCAAGGATAAATTGGCCAAGGACAAACATCGTGACGGGGTAAGATGAGGTGTACCTCGAGTTTTCAAGCATGTCAATCACTTACAATTCAATCCAGATCCTTGAAGTATACCCCCAACTATTGAGATTACACCCCCGAACAATATCGGATATCGTCTTCCAATCTTATCAACAACGAAAGGGACAAATGGGAGAGCAGCAACAGAACCAGAGGAAACATGCCGGCCATAAGCCCCAATGAGATAGAACAAGGATGACCGTAATCTGTCGCTCGAGTCAGACTCTCTAACATCAGAGGAATGCCAATTTACATTCAAGCCATGAGGACACAGATTGCAGCCCATTTACAATAGTTGCATCAAAGCTTTATTCGTGTTAGCAGTTTGCGACTGGGAACACGTGAGAGAATAAGTACTTGCCCAGCCGCTATCTGGATTGCGAGACACGTTGGAACCATCAAGAAATATAGGAACCGAAGGTTTGGTTTGCTATACCAGGGAACTCTGTCTTGCATTACAAGCCGAGAGACGATCGAGCCGGTGGTTTCTGATGAAGGACCACCTCCTTGCTCACCGGCACCCCTCTCCGAATTCATTTCAATGGCGATGTGGAGACGTTGACTTTCCCTGCGGCAAGGTCGACTGTTTGGAAACACCAACGTGGGTTGACTCGTACAGCATGTGATGGGAGAGGTCCAAGCGTGGCTTCAGAAGGGATACAGACGTGCCTTAATGGAGATAGCTGAAACCCTTGGAGAAGAAGTAATATGCTTATCTCCTGGCGGCATGCAACGGTAGGACGTGCTGGATCCGTGGAAAGCCAGTGAGCGCAACAAGAAAACGTCGGCTCTGTCCGACATTCGTCATGATGGCCTTGAATGACCCCCAATGCTACGCTACGCACTGTGATGATGACTACTGGCCACCGTGAGAGAGGAGGTGCGCTCCTTGGGCAGCTGAGCTCCAAAGACTCACTACTACTTTGAGTTTAGACCATGTAAGAGGTTACCTGCGATGTTCGGAGTGTCTCAGGATCATGCCAGTCGTGTGTCGCCGTGTGTGTTGCGTCGTGTTACAACAAGTTAAAATCAGAAGTTCGAGTTGGTCGGAAGATCTGAAGAGCTGACCGTGTGGCTGTGATGGAAACGAGCTTCAACTCGGCAAGTTTTGACTCGGACACTGGTGCATGTTTGGCAAGTTTGCGCTGGTTCGAGCATTTGCTTCTCTGCCATCACGCGATCCCAGATTGAAGGATCCGAGAAGTGTACAATTGGGTCTCTTCCGGCACAGAGGTTTGTCAAGCCCATCTTTGACCTCTATATGCTCGTCCAATTAATCCATTATAGGTGTTCCATGCAGGCTTTTCACGGTCCTAGCGGTCGAAAGCTCCGCAGATGATACTTGTGCGGCAGTTGTGACATCCTCACGACAAATCCTGTCTAACGTGGTCATCAAGCAACATGACTTGTAAGCCTAGAGTTGCCTGCTGGCGCGTCATCGACTTACATTTGCACAGGCATGAAGATTTCGGTGGTATCCACCCCACGGTTGCCATTGAAGGACACCAGCGCAACATGGTGAGCATCCAGAAACGTGTAACGCGTCCGAGTTCACGGTTGAGGAGAGTCCACTGGTATAGCCCATTGCCGTTCAAAGAGCACTCAATGAGTCATGCATGTCGATCCAACACATTGACGGTATCGCTTTCACGAGAGGACCCGGTGAGCCCTTTGAAACCACGCGTTCTAACAGCTCAGACCGAGAAATAGGTATCGGGGGTTGTCTGAGTGTTGGATCAAACGCCGCCAAGACACTTGCTGCCGCACTTGGCAAACCGCTGGTTGGCGTGCACCATATGGTGAGGTTTCGTTGATACGTGTGCCGGAGTTTACTTTCTCACTGGCCCCTTAGCAAGCCCACGCGCTAACGCCACTCCTAACGTCTCCTCCAGAAGAACGTCCTCAGTTTCCGTTCCTTACATTGTTGGTATCTGGAGGCCATACCCTACTCGTGCTTGCAAAAGCTCACTCGTCCTTCCGTATCCTTGCTAATACTGTCGACGAAAGCGTTGGCCGCACATATGACAAGGTGGCCCGCATGTTGAAAATGCCTTGGGGTGCGCGAGGGCCGGCAGCCGCGCTGGAAGAGTTTTGTCGCCAAGACATCGATGATCGGAACATCCCAGAGATACGCCCGTTTTCGGTCCCCATGCCCGGCCAGCTCGCATTCTCGTTTAGTGGTCTCCATTCTGCGGTAGAGCGGCATATATTCAGGTCCGAGGCACCACTCACGGAAGCGCATCAGCACGCCATCGGACGTGCATTCCAGGATGGGGCGGCGAGACAGCTTTCACAAAAACTTGTACAATGCCATTCCATCCTCCGGGATGAGGGGATTGATGTACGGCATGTCGTTGTTAGCGGTGGTGTGGCAAGCAACTTGTACTTGAGGGCTAGGTTCACACGTTTGTTCTTTCGCGTAACAGGTGTTGACAACGAAGTTCTTAGACTTCGAGACGCGCTAGATGATTACAGTCCTGATTGCAAGATATCGCTCATTTATCCTCCCATCGAACTTTGCACAGGTATATTGCTTCTTCTTCTTGCATTTGCTCATGATATAGGCTAACGCCCGCTTCAGATAATGCCGCAATGATTGGTTGGGCTTCTATGCATAGATTCCTTACTGGAGATTATGATGATTATTCAGTGGAACTGCGTTCTAAGTGGAGTATCGAAACAATTTCAGGCGGCCCTGCCCACCCGTTGGGCCAACTTTAGTTGCCAGTTAATACCACTTAGTATGGGTCGGATTTAGGATCGCGGTCGCAGTGGATTTAGTGATCCTGGATCATCATCTGAGAGCGTCGACATCTACAACATCATGTTATACCACCACCTTTTCGACAGAAGATGTTGCAATACGAATTACGAGTCCCCCTTTTATTCTGCTGCTTGATCACCTCTTTTAATTGTGCCGCTGTTCCATCATAGACCCCTTGACAACCACCGGTATAATCCCTACCGATGAGAAATGTTCCTCAGCCCTTCAGACAGCGTATTTCGATACTCACCTCCTGTGGGAAGAAACCAAGGGCAGTGGTGACATACTCGCAAGAATCCCCCGACGAAACCTCCATGCGTCGTGATCGATATAACTGAAAGGATCATGAGCACGCAGCGCAGCGCCAAGAACCCTTGACAAGGAAACCGATCTACATTGTTCATGGCCGTTTTGAAATATGTCATCTAGCACGCGCGTCACGCGGCGATCAACGTCAGCGTGTGTTTCGCGGTAATCAAGTTTCCAAAGCAGATCGGTCTCAGTGAACCCATCCTCGAACGTGTATTCTGGAAACGCGTCGCGTATCTCTGAACGTGTGCGCCGCTTGTCGCAGGTATGAATTCCGTGTTGTTCACGAACGTTCTACATGACAAACATGTCAAGTCGTACGTACACGATGTGGGTATGCTTGCCTCTACGATGGTTGTCCCGAGATCGCAGATGATGGTATTGTCAAACGTAATCTGGTTGGTCCGTATAGCGCGCGTCAAAGGGCTGGTAAAAAGTTTTTCTGGAACAGGGATGCCGAAGCGTCGTTCCGTCTCCCAAGCGAAATGGGCGTCCCAAGCCTGCTGTTCACCCAACGGCGTGAGCTGTGGATCAGCTGTGAGGCGACGTGTTGGTGAGATGAAGTGATGTACGACGAAACCGAGCTACGCACGTCCCCATACCATCTCGCCGTCGCCGTTGAGCTTTGACCAGTGCCTGGCTGGATTGTCAGACAGTGATTCACACGATGGTTCGCAAACAAGGCTCACTCGTCCCATGCCTTGAGCGGACATACCACCCACGTTAACCGGAGCAAAACTAGGAGACGCTTCGCTAGATAAGACGCACTTTTTTGCCATATTTTGCCTCGGCCACGTTATCTTGCAAAAACGATGTGTGATACAAAAGTCGCTCAACGCAAATGAGACTCACGAAACCCTTCTCCGTGTCTGCCAACAAAGAAAACCTTGTACTGGACTCCTGGAGTTGCGGCCACGTTGAGGCTATGGATCGCCGCAGTGAACGTCGACCATCGATCAGGACACTCGTCTATCAAACCTAGTCGGGGAAGAATCTGGAACACGTGCAAAGTGTCAGAAGCACGGATGAACTAGACACGAAGGATCAACTCACGGGCTATATTAAGTACATACAAGATATATTTGCGGTGGCAGATCAGCTGCAAGACAGGCTCGAGTAGTAGATGATGGCGCACCTCGTCTCGAGTGGACAATCCGAGTGGGTCTGGACTATCTTGAATAAAGAATCCTGGGACCGTCTATGGGCGGATGAGGCTGTCGAAGTACAATTATGTTTCTGTGTGCACTGACCTCGTATTGTCTTCCGCTCATGGGCATAGGTTATGGCTCAACGAACGAGTCGGAGTTCCGAATCAGATCCGAACAATCGGACCGCCAAGGAACGCCGGTCCGATACATCCGACGATAAGATCCTTGCGACATCATGCAGGGAAAAACGCCGGTGTCGACTTTTGGAGCAAGGTAAAACCATTGTATAGAGCATATGCTGCGATTGCGATCGGACATCATCGTATCAGTTCGCCCCATCACCTCCGACTCCTTACTTCCCTGGGTGTCCGGGATGCTAATTGTGCCACTGCCCTTGAACGGGAGACCCCCTGACGACCACTGGTAAAATGCCTACCCACGAGCAAAACGGTTTAGCCACACTTCAAACGATAGCCATCAGCGTTTCAACACGGGCACGAACCTCCGGTGGGTAAAATCCAAGGCCGACGATGACACACTCGCAAGAAGCAGTTGATAAAGCCACCATGTGCTGTGAGCGATATGACTGATACGGTCGCGAGTCAGTTTCAGCGCCGAGTTGCATCGAGAAAAAGGGAAAAAGACGACTCACATTGTGCTCTATCGTTCTGAAATATCCTATCCAACACGCATCTCGCCCGAACACCAATGTCCTCGTACGTCTCTCGATAATTTGCCTTCCAGAGTTGATCGTTTTCTGTGAACTCCTCCTCAAAGTCGTATTCTGGGAATGCAGCTTGTATGTCCGAGCGCGTCCGTCGCTTGTCACAGGTATGAACACCGTTGTGTTCGCGCATATTCTGTGCGGCCCGACACGTGTGTGAGCATGACGTATATACCAAACTAACTAGACGAAACATTCACCTCGAGGATGATCGTCTTAAGACCCGAGGGGAAAGGGATATCGGCAAACGTCACTTGATGGGTCCGTATCGCGCGCGTCAGAGGACTGGTATACAGCTTCTCCGGGAGGGGAACCCCAAAGAGGCGTTCCGTTTTCCAGGCAGCATGGGCCTCCTGCGCCTGCTGTTCGCCCAATGGAGTGAGTTGTGGATCGGCTATGGAACGATGCGTCGATCAGACCATCGGGTTGCAAAGGGAACAGTGCAACAACACATCAATGACGTACGTCCCCAGGTGATGTCATCATCTCCGTTCAACTTTGCCCAGTACCTAGTCCGATGATCAATAAAAACAAACGATTGACCATACCACTCACTCGGACCATGCCTAAGATAGCGACCCCACCGTGGTATGCCAACGTCAACCTCGCGTCCAAACAAACCAGCACCACTCGTTCGACGACCCACCTTGGTACCATGCTTTACCTCGCCCATGTTATCTCGAGACAAGGTCAAGATCAACCCAGCTGAGAACACGAAATTGAACGCACGATAACCTTGTCCATGTCGACCGAGAAAGAAGACCTTGTACTGCACCCCTGGTTCGGCAGCCGCGTTGAGCTTGTCGATCTCGGAAACGAACGTCGTCCATCGGTCAGTTCGATCATCGATTAAACCGAATCTGGGGAGTATCTAAGAAGACGGGGGAAGTGCGCCGAGTTCAGTAACCATCGAAAGGAACTGGTGCGGCAGTAGGACATGAGCTCACAGCCTAGCGAGGATTTGAAACATCCGAGCGAGCGGATGCGTAGATAACGGCGGCTCAACTTGGTGCGCGGACTGCACCCGGCTCAAACGCGTACCTGTTTGGTGAACGATTGATCTGCATCGTCCTGAACAAAGAACCCCGGTACTGTCTATCAGGACGTGTCAATGCCAGTATGGGCCGCCCTCAGTAATGATGATAGATCCGACTGAAAAGCGCGTTGACCGACCGTGTATGTTCTTGCACTCATGGTGTTGGTGAAGACGTAGCCTAGCCGCATTGAACCGGCGCAAAGCCAAACGTAACTTCAGACCCGCCGCGTGGTCGATAACAAACTTTGAATTTACAAACGACATATCCGGTCCACCTCCTGGGTCCACTACGAGTGGCAGGCAATAGACGGGTTCGTCTTCTCAGACCGAACCCGATTCTCAACTAAAAGTATATATCAACCAACTACGACATCAGTCAGACACGACCACCGTCCTCTGGTACTACACACAACTCGGACGCTCCCCACATCGCTTCCGTACAGCTTTTAAATACCACCTCCCCTTGATGATCGTACATGTGAATGGGCGGACACACCTTCAAGCTGCGCGTAGAGGCTAGCCAACTCCTCCTCATCCTCTATATGTCTCAAGCGCGTGAACCGACTAGAGAGGTAGCACACAAGGTCGTCCACTAATTTGGATCGATAACGGGGGATAACGTGTTGGATCTGGAGTGCGTTTCGGGCAAGCACAATCGCTTCGTCGAGGTCCTGCATTTCCCTGCACTGCTTGTACCGAGTATAGAGAGACAGTGCAAGCTTGTTCAAAGACACCAGTCGATCTGGGTGTCCCTCTGGGCAAAGGTCAAGTACTTCTCGGTAGAGGAAAATGGCATCGCCGATGTCCTCCATCCTCCCGAGCTCCTTGTACCGGCTGGAGAGGTTATTTGCAAGGCTTGTCAAAGCCATTGGCCGTACAAAGTGCCCCCGCGAGCAAAATTCCAGTGTTTTCTGGCCAAGGACAATGGCGTTATCAAGGTCATCTATATCTTTGAGTTCGCTGTAGCGAATAGAGAGATCAAGTGCAAGATTGTTCACAAGGAGCAATTCATCGAGGTGCCCTTGGGAGCCAAGGTCGTATACTTCTCGGTCGAGGACAACGCCCTCGTCGTCCTCTCTTGTCCCAGGTTGATGGTACCGACTTGAGAAATAGAGGGTGAGGTTGGTTAGAGCTCTGGATCGGAAAAGATGCCCTTGTGGGTAAAGATCCACTGTTTCTCGGGTGAGGACAATGACCCTGTCAATGTCCTCCGTCGCCCTAAGATGCTGATACCGAATGAAGAGACTCCCTGCAAGGTTGGTCAAAGATGCAGATCGATCAGGGTGCCCTCGCGGGCGAAGGTCAAGGGCTTCTTGGTTGAGGGCTATGGCCATGTTGAGCTCTTCCAGTGCGCGGAGTCGAGTGTAACTAGCGGTGAGAAGGAGTGCAAGGTAGCTCAAAAGGTCAGGTCGAAGAGGGTGGTTGTGTGGATGAAGTGCCAGTGCATTTCGGAAAAGGACAATGACTGCGCTGAGGTCCCCAATCGCCTCGAACTGCTCGTACCCAACTCCGAGTCGGAAACAAGTTACAAGGAGGTCTAAGAGCATGGGATGACCGATGTGCCCGGCTGGGCAATGCTCAAGCTCTTCTTGAGAAAGATGAACTGCCTCCTCTAGGTCTGTTGTGTCTCTAACGTGGCGGTAACGACGACAGAGATCCGCTGCAAGGCGAGACACAGAGCCACATCGGTTGGGATGACCTTGTGGACAAAGTTCCAGCGCCTCGCGGTCGAGGAGAATCGCCTCATTGATGCAACTAACTTCTCCTCCTCGGTCAAACTCGTCGATAAAGGATACTGCCCGAGAATGCAACTGCATGACTGGTAGATATATTATTTCACTGAACGCCAAAAGTAAGAGACGAGTGTACCTTCAAGGTGTAAATCCATATCGGCTCACTGAACGGCACGATGATTTGGAAAAAAAAAACGTGGTATGTTATGTCGTGTGCTGTGCGTCAATCGTCAGGTTTTAAAGGAGGAGAGCCACGGATTCTATCGCTGACACTGCATGACCTCTGCTCAGCGAAAACCCAATCCAGCCGTTTTGAACCAGGTTCACAATGAACTACCCTTTGTGCCGTTGTAGTCGCCTTGTTCTTGCATTTCGGTAGACCCCACCCTACAGGAGCGAGGCGTAGAATACCTAAGTATCATAGCAACGACTTCCAGAGGGTGAAAGGGCAAATCGACGCGGGTGACGACCGTGCCAGTGACAGTGCGCAAGCAAACGTGTAAAATGCGCGGAGTTTCGGTGTCCACCGTCTTCGATTTCTTGATCGTTTCTCGACTCAGAGATAAAGCATAAGTATACTGACGAGCTTCCGATTCGACCTCTTTTATATTTTACGGAATCCATCTCCTCGGGTGTCTCACCCAGTCACAACCCAAACTTGATCCGATGATACAACTCGGACGCTCCCCGCATCGCCTCCACATTCTCAAACGCCACTTCTTCCCCTCGATGATCAAATATGTGTACGGGTGCATACTCGAACGGTGGAGGCGCCTGGGGAATGCAATGCACCGGCCGCACGCCATAGTCGTCCACAGAAAATGGTTCACCCTCCTTGGAAGGCGCTTGGAGGAGAATGGCGTTGGTGGAGTCGATAGAGACGTCGTAGTCAAAGTAGTTAAGTGGGGTGACAAAGAAGCTGTAAATTCGGTCAGAAAATACCGAGCAACGGAGTCCTGTCTCGGACGTACCTCGAAGCAGCGATGTTTGTCCGCGTGTTAGGCGCATCCTCAGATTGTGGCTACGAAATTGTCCAGTCAGAAGGGGTCTGTCATCGAAACATCGTGGCAGTGAGATCTAACCAGGTGGTGCATCCCAACGTTGACCCAAACAACCAGATCCTGCTGCGTGATATTCTCCCCATCAAAGAACTTGTGGAAGTCGACCGGCGGCACGGCAGGCAAGTTAAAGTTCCATGCACTGCTCGACGTCGGTTCTGTTTCCTTGCGACGAGACACAGCGAGGTTGTAGCGCGCCCAGTTGGCGTTGTTGAGGACACGCTTGGACCCTACGACGGTCTGCGCTGGGCAGTCAGCGACTGTGTAATAGATATTCCAGAATGCCGCTTACAGTATGAATTGGCGAGTACCCAGGATGAATGGCGTAACCACGGACTGTGCCCCATTTATTTTTCTCTTCTTGATTGACGATAGAGTATCCTCCTTGGAAGTTTCCCGGTAGCTTGAGCAGTGCATCGTTTTCATTGGTGATGTACTCGCGTCGGATGGTCTGTTGGATAACCTCGCTGCCCCAATCATCGTCAAACCAGGGATGAATCACGGATTCTTGCCTCGTCGTCGTTTTCAAGAGGGAGTTGGCAGTGCCCGCAACATCGAGGTCAACCTACGAAGGGTAAACGATTCTCCTTGATATCGTGATGCATTCGTCTCCAACCTTATAGTTGATAACATGGTCATGTAGACTTCCCACTGAAAGATGAAGGATGGCTTAGGGGGTACACACAACGCTTTATGACACTTACTGGTAGTTTCCCAGATCCGAGCACCATAGTTCCTTTGATCAGGGTCCCAGTAGCCCGCCTGCAGATAACCCGACGCCGACACGCGGACTTCAATCGTTCCATCCAGATGGAAAATATAGTCAAACTAGGTTTGTCAGCAAACTAGATACGTTCCTGGGACCAACAAATTACCACTAGCATGGAAATAAAAGGTCAATGTCAGCATGATGAGACCATCCAGTGACTCACGATAGTCGTAACTGTTTGAACAACGGTGAGTGTCTGGCTGACAAAGGAACACTGGGATCAACTTACTTTCCGGCGGTCACTATGCTTCTGATCACAAGTTGATATCCCTTGACAGCGCCGAACTCGTCCTTGTCATATCCCAAGTGCCTCGTAAGTGGCCGTTCACTGTCGTGCTCAAAGATGCAGATGGCACGTTCTCTTGACAAAAGGCCAGTGAGACCAAACGTTGTAGCGGGCAAGTAGACTGCTTCATAAGGGCAATCATATCCAGGAAGCAAGTCTCGAACGCAGTCACCCATTCCGAAGTAGCGGTCTAGCCAAGCAGTTGAAGACTGGAATGGGTCGTTGCCAGCTGCGTACCATCCGTCCAGTCAAGTGCGATACACGCTTAGACGAGAAAATGACGAACCGTATTGCGCTAGGGCTTCTTGTGGTTTGAGCTAAAAAGATGTTCAGTATAGATAAGCTGGTGGTGGTGGACAAGAAAGATACCTCATAAATGATTCTTTCGTTTCGGAACCGAATATCCCACAGACTGAGACCCATGTCCCTGTCGAAACCCAAGTAGAGCCCCCAACCCATCCAACTGACGTACTGCTGTTCGCGATCAACTCTAAACCTCAACCCCGCAAAGGAGACGGAGCGTGGACCGGGAAGGTGATCCAAGTCGCGCTGTGCGCCGACGCGTTTTCTGGTACTCCAAGAAAAGTCCATATCTTCCTGAGCAGGCAATGGCGAACGCTTGAGCGAACCGTTATGGAGGGCTTCCAAAAACGACTCGGTTGTATCGAATATCTGGTGATTATACACGGTCTAGACTACTAGATAAGTTCATGCCTCCGCAAACAAGCGAACACCCACCTTGAGCGGCTTCCATAGAGACGTGTCTGTGCCACTGAGGTCGATATACTGATAGAAATTCAGCGGGTGCAAAAACGGTCCTGAGACGCTGCGACGCCAACTGAGCCAGAGGCGACGGAATGATCCGTCGTAGCTAAAAGGACCGGCTCCTCCTGCAACGAGTGTGTCATTTGGAAGACCGGCAGCTTGACCACCAAATAATTCCTTGTTACCGATGAGCCACGATAAGGGCTATAGATGATATTTTACTCACTTTGAATGCTTCAGCCACGGGGGCGGCTATGTTGGAATATATTTCGGGGGACGACCAGTCGTTGATATCCCATGCACGGGCATTATATGGAATGGGGTCCACTTGGTAGATGTCGGTCAAGGGTGACATGCGTGTATGCGGGCCGATTGGGAGCGGGCCAACGAGGTAATTCCTCACAAAAGGTTGCTGAGCGGCACCATGGTGAAGAGTCACGCGGGTGAAACGAGGGGGAGGGTTGACGGTGGAAGGAGAGGACAGGTAATTGAGCACTGCTTCTTTGGGGGGGTAGTAGATTTCAACGAGGAATATGTGATTGTCGGACGGTGCGGCGATTTCGACTTGGGTTAGATTGAGGCCTTGTTCTGGCGCAAAGAGCCAGTCTTGTATCTGCACGATCTCGGAGATGGTCAGTGAAGACCATGGATTCAAGGGGGCAGGTGGGGACGCGGGTGGTGGAGTACTTGCGACACACTGTCCGGACACCTCTGGAGACGATAGATGGGGCTGATTGGACAGGAAAAAGGGGCCGGACTTGACGAGCAAGAATGCAGCCAAAGCCAAGAAGGCGATCAGACGATACCTTGTCCTTGGTGAAGCTGTCTTATCGACAAAATCTGGCTTCACCGATCTGGGCATGATGGGGGGTATTTCTTGAGGGAGAGTGGGACCGCAGAGAATTTAAATATGCGGATGGGAACTCCATTAGGCTTGAAGATCCCATCTCCGTAAAACCTGGACATTCAAGTTAGATGTGGTTCACTTGAAACAGTCATGTGGCAACCAACCATTACATCAGCAACTCAGTCACGAACGGTCATGAGCGACACCGAGCCCGCGAGTCAGCCCCGCTTCGACAGAGAAAAGGTCAGTGCTCAGCTCCATCCTCGACCACGTCCTCACCGTCCTCACAGACAGCACCGTTCCTCATCCGCTCCTTTGTCAAAGTAGGCACTTTTCACCGTCTCTCGTTGTTCGAGGAGGGCGCGCTTCCGACGACGGATGAGCACCAACTCTTCACCTGGTACGTCGTCACCCTTTTCCAACACGTGCTTGTCTGATCCGCGAACCTCCAGGAAAGACGCCACACTGCGTGAAGTCCTGACCACCCTTCGCAATGCCGCCCCTCACATACCCGAGTTCAGACACCCCCTCGCCCGGTACTCTTTTCGCGCGATGTATGCCGATGGTGCCAACAAGGGCCGTTTTGCACAAAAAGAACTCGGCATGGTCTACTCGCGCGACATACTCGGCGAACCAGGCACGCTCGAATCCGCTGCTGCTCGGCTGTTCGAGGATACCGATGGTGAACATCGTGAACCGACCGAGCGTGAAAGAGAAGAGAGGACGCTCGAGGAACTGCGCTTCGTGCCTGGGGATTACCTTTGTGTCTCAATCATTCTTCCAAAAGGCGCTGCGCCAACTGGACCCCAGGGGGATGTGGCTGCCAAACAACTCCAGCCCAATGGCTGGCGCTCTGGTCCGCCTGGTCGTGTGAGCGACGGTGGATGGGGCAGTGGTGCACACGTGCCTCCTCCAGGTCGCGGTGGAGGACATTGGCGAGGTGATTCGAACCCGCCACCCCCGGGTGGTGGACGTGGACGTGGTGGGAGATCGGGTGATTTTGCAGGGAGGGACCGTGATTTCGAGCGTGCGCGCGAGCCCGAAAGGCGTCCTCGAAGGGATTCACCACCGCACCGGGGTGGGCGGGGTGGTCGAGGAGGGAGACGGTCTCCCTCGTACTCACGATCTCGAAGCCCGCCGAGGCGTCGAGGTTCACGATACGATTGATGATGATACTGCTGTATTTTCTTGTGAATGTGACTGTAGTATGCGTTGCAATGTGTTGGCTTTGCCTCATGAACATGAACATCCGAACTTTTCCTGATAGTATATCCACCGAGGTCACCTTGCGTCTTATCGCGTCTTCCGCACTGCTGGCAATCGCGCGTGTCGTCGATGGGTTCAGGTTCGTCCAGACCCGCAACGTCGTACCCGTTCCCCGTGCCAGGGAACGACCCAATGTTCCCCTTCAAATCGGCAAAGTGGTCGCTCTCCAAGAAAAAGAGCAAAAAAGACAAGGACTACGGAAAACTCGACGACTTTATCGTTCCAAAAGGTCCTCCCCCCACCGCTACTTACGGTTTCCCGTACTGTCCGTCGTCCCTTGTTGCCAGTGTGCTCGTGTTCACCAGACCTGCAGACCCACAGATGCAACAGATGCCACAGATGCCATCCGCATTTCCTGCGTACTATGCACCCGTGCAAATGGCCCTAGTGCAGCCTTTTGCTCAGCAGCCTGTCCTCGCCATGCCCCAAGCCTACGTCCCCATGGCGTACCAAACCACCGCAGCACCTGTCCAACCCGCCGTCGCACCAGCCTTGGCCACCCAGCCCGCTCCGGCGATGCGAATGCCCGTCCCTGCACCAGCACCAGCACCAGCACCCGCCCAAGCTCCACCATTCTCATCCGCCCCACCACCCACTGCCCCGACACAGATGCCCCAGCCCCATCTGGTTCCACCCTACGGTCCAACATTCCCCCCCTCGCCTATCCCCGCCGACCCCGTGATCCCACCACCTCCGATCATCTCCTCCGAGCCACCCCGCGCCGTACCCGACTCGGGGCGTATCCGCTTCACCGACTTTTACCGCCCCGCCGATGTCCCAACACCTCGCTGGGCGAACTTCGACGAGCCCATCCCACCGACTGCCGGCCCGCCCGGCCGAACGCCTTACACCGTCCCGATGCCCATGCCCGAGCCCTCGTCCACCCCCGCACCGATGCCAATGCCAATGCCCACGCCTGGCCCAGCCCCACCGACGATCCCGACCTCCAACAACCCGCTCCCGGCACCCCCCGCAGATATATGGGACACTTCACCCTACCGACACGTCCTCGCGAACCTCCCCGCCGAGCTCCCGGATCTCCGAGACCTCCAATACACCAGCGATGTGCTCGTCGGCGACTCCGAGCCCTTTCCGCGTCCGTCGTCTCGCCTTGGGTCGCTCCTTGGGTCCAAGGACAAGGGGAAGAAGCCATTGAGGGGTTTGTTTCGGTCGAGGAGCACCTCTGCGCATCCCGATCTAGGTGTGGGGCCGAGCTCGGGGAGTCGCCACGGACATTCACGCTCGGAGACAATGACATCGATCCTCATCCCTCCCCCCGTCACCGGCCCCGGTTCGGGCGTACCGCGCCAGTCGACATTCGACATGCCTGTCCCCACGGCCGGCCCACCGATCAGGTTTGACCACGTGGGCGAGTACGCAGGGTTCGTGAACCACTCGCCTCATCGGGTGCTGTACAAGAACAAGACGTACCCCACCGCGCTGCACCTCCTCGAGGCGATGAAATTTATCTATCAACCAGCGTTACAGGAGCGAATACGGACATGCAAAGACGTGACCGACATGTATCCCCTCTCGGCGAACCTGCAAGAACACGTGCGCCCAGATTGGGGACAAGTGTTTCTAAAAGTGGTGCGTCGTGCTATTTTTGGCTTTCTTCAAGGGGGGCGTTTTCAATATTGATGCAGGCGTGTTGTTTGGGATTTAGATGGAGGACGTGTTGTATCTCAAGTTTAAGCAGCATCCGGCGTTGCGGACGTTGCTCATGCGTACGGGGATTGCAGATATCATCTATGCGGACGAGAATGCGTATTGGGGTGAAGGACCCGCGGGGGACGGCCTCAACGAACTCGGGAAAGCACTCGTTCACCTCAGAGAGCGACTACGACAAGAAGGCGAAAATTGATTGCAAAAAATGCAAGCTACAGTGTCATCATTATGAAGCATGTCATGTTCCCTGTACGCACGTTTAGGTATATACTGTATTACTGGTCGTTGTTTTCAGACATATCATATCTGCTATCCTGTCGTTTGTTTTTCACATTGGATTTATCATTAGAATGGGCATGTCTCTGGCAATCAAGGTACAACTTGTTTCCGACGTTGTGTATTGCGCGTCCGTTTCGTCCGTCCGTCTGTGCTTTCGGTGGTACCGTTGCGTCGCGTCGACGACTTTTTCAAACGTCGAGCTAGTCTTGAACATTTGAATCTTGATGGATCAGTGGACTCATTCAGATGACGCAACATCACATTGACCGTCCACGCGCGCAGGTTTGAAGTAGGAGTCATGATTACAGGAAACGCTCAAGGAACGGCTCGGCGCAATGGAAGGGTACGCATCCAATCGCCTCGGGGTCGTCGCCCTAGTCCAGCAAGACAGGGCTAGCGTTCACCCCTCTTTACCAAACCTGTGAACGCTGCCGCTTTACCTTGAGTTGTCAACGTACCAAGCAACATTGTACGTCCAAACGAATCCGTGGACCACGTACTACGTATTGACAGATTCGGAGCGCAGGTCTAGATGAGAGGGGATGCACTCAAGACTGTCCGAGCAGGCGCAGCAAAACTGATACGTCGGTCACGAGAACAACGTACAGTCTGGGAGTCCAGAACGCAATCCGAGCAAGTCGTGGTGCCGTCGTCGGGATGGTTAGGAAATTGACTTGCACGATGCAGGACACACAGAACTTTTTGTTTCAGGGGAAAAATCATGGAGGTCATCGAGTAGTGCATCATCGCTTCACACGATGAGACGATGATTTGTTGCACCCTCGAAGGCTCTTGATCATCGATCATCAGTGATCCATTCGACCCCACGACACCACGTCTACATGAGATGTCAGTATACTCGGTTCATATACACTCATGTCAACCATACGTCCTCGACATCTCTGGCATCAGTGTCCAGTACCTCGTCTCGGCACTTCGGACGCATATTTGATAGCCCAGCATCTGCATTGAACACCGGTTCCTTCTTGCCACGGTAGAGCACAATACAAGACCCTGAGGAATGCATCGGTAGGTCCAGAGGGGATTGGTCCCCGCTACGTCGGTTCGCAGGATCGATACGTCTCGATGCGGGGGGATGTGAGACGTTATTCGCATTCACCCCAAGACAGATAGTAACAGCTCACCCGGATCATGCCTGGCCAGTCAAGCAGCGCGCTCTCTGACAGAAACCTGATTAGGTTTAGCGTGCACTGGCGACCAACAT
>JBBPJP010000342.1:0-27121 GCA_038088775.1 Boletus barrowsii
GAGGTAGGCACTACCCTCTCTCAAATCCCTCGGCCTCTGACCAGCGTGTCTGTAGATCAAGCCGTTCGTCTGATTCCGAATCATCAAGTTCAGAGTCAGAGTCCGCTTCCTCTGCGTCAGATTCGAGTGCGTCAGACTCCAACTCAGCCTCAAGCTCTCGTTCAGAATCTTCTCGTTCGCGAGAACGCAACGGAAGGCGGCGCATTCCTCGTAGAAACGACAGCCGGAGTCGTTCCACTTCCCGATCTCGCGCTTCAGACAGTTCTAGTGGACGAGATTGATTCGATGTATCATCATTATCATTCACATGATGTATGTATAGTGTCAGGACGTGTAGATTCAGCTGCAACCACTGAGAGCGGACACGCGCGTGTTCATGAGGAGCGCCACAATCAGCCTGACAATACATGGCTTTAGTCGAGTTTGGATCCAGTCAGTGTGTCACTCACCCATACAGACCGAGCACCTCCGCAAAGATCAGAATGAGGACCATGGAAACGAATATTCGTTGTTCATGGACGTATGCACGAACGCACTTCAAAAGTCAGTAACTTGGGGGTGAGCGGGTCGTTATGACGCACTGAATCGCCAACAAGACCGATTGCATAACCCGCAGCAATACCAGTAAAACCGCAAGACATCCCCGCCCCAAGGTGAATGAATCCAGCAGCGAGAGGATAGTCTTTTGCAGGGTGTACTACAGACAACCCAGAGTCAGCATGGCATCCACGATGCAAGACTTGACAAGGGACGAACGCGAGCCCGCAATGAGCACCGATACCACCAATCCATAGACTGCGATGATACCAGACATGACGACGGGTACCAGAGACTAGTATAAGGAGGTTATAGTCAGGGGAGTCCGCAGGTGTGCTTGTTCGGGAGGGCTTGCCTTCATGATCAACTCTGGCTTGAATGTACCCAGACCAGCGATACCGATACCGGATTTAGCGGTCCCAAAGGCGGCACCGACAGCTATATGGGTGAATCAGCGTAGTCTGAAGAGGTGTATGTCTTGAACGTACTGCTGAATATCATCTGCAACGTTCAATACATGGTGATCAGTAGAATAATACGAGGACTGCTTTTTCGCGACGACTAACCGCGGAAGCTACTCCAGCGAACCCAAAGAAAGGCGCGTACGGTGGACACAGTTCAGACGACATTGCTGTTGGTGAATATACGTCGAAGGTTTTATCCGAGTCCAAGCGAGCTCAGTGTTCGAAGTTGGCAACACAGCACGATCACGTGCGCACCAAGTAGTAGTACAGTACGTCGTACATACAACATGTCGTGGTTTTAGACCATTTGCTATCGTACATAATAAATTTCCAACGACGAGCAGGCCCCCGCAGAAAAATGAACAAAAAGGAGGTCTTTGTGTCAAGGAGAAAGAAAATGTAAGGGAGAAGTCACTTAGTCTGCATGCTTGATGATTGCTTCGGGATGGCTACGCACAAGGGATGATCGTACGTCGGTGAGGAATTAGAGAGCATATTTAAACAGGGGACTGTCATCTCCGTCATCTCTGAACTCATCCTTTTGATCCTCAGTGATTCCACCTTCACTACAGAGCCTCTCCTTCTCTTTGTTGATCCTGTTGAAGTCCCACATTGAAACGAAAGACAGCAGCATCCTAGTGTTGCCGTCAACAAACACGACAATCATGAATAATCAAGAGCGGACGTACGATGAAACCAGCAAACCCATACATACGCCAAGGCCGACATGGAACCGTGGGGGATCGAAAAAAATAAAAGATGCACATATCCTTCAGGGTTTCACCTGATCAGCGGCATAAAGCACACAGGAAAAAAGGGTTACGCACCCTCCTAGATTTCCAAGCCCGTTGACGATTGCAATAGCGACACCACGTTTGATGTCCCCTCCAGCGTTTGAGCTAACCCACGCGAGGGTAATAGGTACACATGGAACGATGCCCAGTGCGGCGAGCACAACGCCAAAAAGCGCAACACCAGCCTGGACCTGCGTATATAGGACAATGATTCCTATCAAGCCGACGAATGCTCCGGCAGCCACATACGGACCGCGAGACTGATGCTTGTCGGAATAAATCCCAACAATAACGGTGGACACACAAGCTGCAGCGAAAGGAGGGACGGTGAGGAGCTCAGCATTAGCAGCAGTGAAACCGAGCTCGGTGATAATGGTTGGCGTGAAAAGTGCAAGGGCATAAGCGGGGACAACAAAGCTAGTCCGTGGAAATGTAAGAAAGACCGCTCAGGTGTAAGAAGTGCACATACCCAATATATATAACAAATTGAAGGTAAATTTTATAATCCTTGAGAGCCTGCAGAACGAACTGGAAGTTGTAATGTGTAGCAAGACCTTGGGAATCAGCATTCATCAATTCAACGATGTAGTGTCTTTCAGCCTCTGTCAAGAAAGTCGCTGTCTCCGGGTACTAGACGGAAGTGAGTATTGGTGAAAGACACGGATGTATAGATGCACGGACATCAGACATAGCGAAGGGAGCTGCAAGTGCTACGAGCACCGTAACTGCGGAAATGCAAGTTAAATTTGCTATCTAGTAGTAACTGGAGACTTACTAGCGCCCTCTAGGCAGAACTGGTACCTTTAGATGAATGCACTGCACGGGTGGACTTCTTAGTAATGACTCACAATCCACTGCCAGCCATGGAGGCCACCGATCCTATCAAGAGAGAGTAAACTTGTGCGATGAAATGGGATTTTCTCAGGGGTGTTGCCTACCCTTCCATTTTTATAATGGCATAACTATCGGTGCATGAGTGGCATGCAGAAGCAAGTCAAGAAAGCGGTCTTACGCCAGAACGCCACCAAAAGCGCCTGCCACAGTTGCAGAAGCGGTGAATATCGCGAGACGCTTCGCCCGCTCAACACGCGGATACCACAACGAAATGTAGTATGCCACACCCGGAAACAACCCGGCTTCCGCCAAGCCGAGGAAAAATCGGGCACTGTATACAACCAAGACGAGCGTCAGAATTACATAATATAGACCACTAACGTTAGACCCTTACACGAGGAGGTGAGGATATGTCTTCACCAGACACATCAAGGTCATGATGAGACCCCAGACAACCATGATTAGAGGGACTATATCAGGCGTTTGGAATCAGCATCTGACGCTGCGCTGAAAAACTGATTACTGACTCCATCGGGACGGTCGAAAGACCTTTAAGATGACATTTCTGAGGCAGTGTTGGATTCATACATCAGACACATGTTGCTTTCACTCACGATGGGGGTTGCGCCAGAGAGTACGGAATCTAAGCAAGTATTAGTCTGGATAAGCGACAAACATGCGAAAAAAATATAAATCCTCACGAAGAAGACTGCAGCGGCAGTATTATATCTAAGCCCAACAAGGTCCAGGTCTTTTCCCATGCCTGCAATTCTGGCGTTGCCTAAAACCTGGCGTGAGCTGTGCGGGCACTTCAAGTCGCAGAACAGCACTCGCCGATATTAGTGCGATCCCTGAATGCAAGACATTCGTTGACGAACAAGTCGGACAGAAATTAAATCATGACCCACAAGTAGGAGAGGAAGTACAGCAACGAGACGAGGGGCAAGAGATGCCAGTCTAGTTTTCTTAGTACCCTGGCATGCAGTTTGGGGTCAAGACCCATAGCACCCATAGCACCACCGGGAACGTGGATAGCGGCCTTGCTGGCGTCGATGGGGTCGATTTCGACTTTCGGACTGTCAAAGTGTGATGGGGGCATAGCAACAGATCGAAGCGCGGATGGAGTGGGGCTCTAAGGCTCTGGTCGGTCTCTTATATCATGTCTCTGAAACGAATACGCTGTCACGGTGTTTGCCCCACGTTCCCAAGACGGAGCAGCGCTGAATAGTTTGCTTGCCAGTCGGATTCAACGGCAGTTTACGCATCAAAGTCCGCTGGCAATAGAGAACCAATATCGCCACCCATTACGCCTAATTTGACCTAGACCCGATGCTTCGCGGTAGCCTCCAAGCCTGGTCCCCGTCTGGTTCCCTAAAAATTATCAGGGGTCCTCAAACTGCGCTAAGAACTCACGATTTGATAGCCACATCACCTCGCCGTCAATGAAAGCCGTGCTCCCCTGGACCACGTCACAGTACGTTGATTATTCATGTGAATATGTAAGAAGCATTCGACATGTTCCGGCGTCTGTCAATTTGAAGATGGTCAAAATGTGTCTCGGTCACGCCCTAATACGGTGTCCATTCCTTTGGTACTAGGTCAGCCAATCAGTACTCGGGGATCGTGCAAAATGGCACGTTGCGAGACACCTCGACGGCTGCCGGATGTTCTTCAGGGTGGAATACTTTTGGTACGTCAGTTGGTAGTCCTGTCGAAGGTAATGTGACCCACGAGGCTATCGTGATGCAGGGACGAGACGAAGGTAACCACTGGCAGTACACTGGCGTGACATGTAGGACACGACAACTTGCTTTTGACGATCTCACCCGTTTTTGCTTCAAATGTACTCGTTTAAGGGGGCATTACTGTAAAATATGTTAAAGAGACGATATTTCGTTGTGGAAAAAGGAATTGTTGCATAGGACTTTTCCGAACTGACGAAGCAGCATGAGTGACGAAAATGTTGTAACCCGTACCTGCTTCGTCCTATCTCCGACATCTCGCTCGTGTGCACCGCGAAGGATGGTAGATTGATTATGCGTGTACAATTCGGGTTCAGGGCGCGTATTATGAACACTCATGCACACGTTCATCTCGGGGCACTGCCAGGGCAGTGCCAGCGGTTGTATTAGAGGACGAGTTATCAACTGAAAACCGAGACCAGATCCCACGAGCGAGCGAGCGGGGTCACGATGAGCTCAGGCTAGCTTAGAGTTGATACCTGTCTGTGATGGATAACAGAAGAAGAAGCTTGCATCGTGCACACCTCCAAGCATTTGAGCGATTTCTGTGAGAACCCGCATTCATTCAATCGCCAGGCCTTCAGGTTCGGTTAGGGCTCGGAATTATACTGCCGAGCGGAATTCCATTACTTATATGAATGGGTCTCCGTGGCGTGACAATCCACAGGATACAGCCACCGGGGTGGTCACTGAGTTTATGCCCTGTCTCGGGGCAACCGAAATGTCCAAAACTAGCGAACACTTATCTATTGCTTCCCACATCTACTTATGCGTTGCGGTATGTATATTCGGGGGTCCCGCGGTCCCGGATGGGTCAGCTGTCCGAACCCACGACGTGACGCTCATATTCGTATGGTTAGGGTTCCTCGGGTGATGGTCGACAGAGTAATACGCTTCCACTCGGTGATTCATACGTACCAAGAATCCGAATTGCTACCACGAGCGGACAGGATGCCTCAAGATCAGAGTATATACTCGCTTAACCCTGGATGCTTGATCCTGCAGCTGGCTCCCATGGGAAGTGTACAACAGAGTAACGAGGAATCCGGTGGAGAATCAGACGCAACGCAGTGAGGGTTCCGGCTGGCACAGAGAAGGCAAAAAGGAATGCATTCGGGAAAGATAATCTACTTTTTCTTGATCGCCCTTAGACGTATGGTCTCATCACCGATGAAAACACCCTTTTGAGGCATGTAAGCGAAGAAGGAAGAGCTAGGGGGTTGAACCTACTTTGCCCTTGTATGGCTCGGGGGGACGTAACCTTCGGATTTTGGCAGCAAAGTGACCCAAAGCTACATTGTTCGTGCTACTAAGCACAATTTTCGTAGCTGAAGGGACCTCGGCGGTGATGTGAGCAGGGATGGGCACGAAGATGTTGTGGGAGTGTCCGAGTTTGAGATTAAGCCGCTTGCCGTTTCCACCTGCGAGAGTCCCTCGTGGATCATCCTCCAATGCAGCTCTGTATCCGACGCCGACCAGGTACAGTGGTTTAGAGAAACCGTCGGTCATGCCGATGACGGCGTTGTTTATCAGCGATCGAGTCGTGCCCCACATGGCACGCTGGTGCTTTACAGCACCGTCTTCGACGGCAAGAGACAATACGTCCTGTTGTGGGAAGGAGAGTGTCATGTATGGTTCCAGAGGGACGGTAGTTTCGCCAAGAGGTCCCTTGACGGTGAGGGATGTCGAGGAAGGCGCAATGGTGACATTGGATGGTATTGGGATGGGCTGCTTGCCAATGTTTGATATGAACCCACAGACCCGTGGTGAAGTGCTGAAACGTCGTCCGAGGGTATTCATGGCGAAGTCGAGGTAGTGGCTGAGACACGTGGCTGAGTTTGAACGCGTGATATGATCATCTCCCCGCCGCCTCCCGTAGGTCACACGCATGGGTGAACGGTATGTAAATTCTCTCCTTATCTCTGGGAAAAACCATCTTATCAGCATACCCGAGCCAATTTCTCCCATAAACATGGGTGCTCCGTCTCGAGTCTTTGAGGTATCATCCCCGTGCAGTGTGCACTTACGATGGAACACACAAAGGAAATCGGCTTTAACCCCGAGTCCGTCGATGACGGTAATGGGACGCTGTCTGCTATCCACCGAGCTGACAACGCCTTACTCCGGAAACTGGGTTACAAGAGCGAATTCAAACGAGAATTCTCGGTACGTTCCCAATGATAATCAATCGATCACCAAAAGGACTCGGCTTTTAGCTCCTTGAGACTATCTCGTTCTCCCTCGCTATAATGGCAGTTTCCTGTGGCACTACCACTGGATACTCTTTTCCTCTATTATCTGGTTAGTTGCATTGTTATCCTCGCTTCCCTCCTGACGTCCCTGCAAGGTGGTCACTTTGCTATGGTGTGGGGCTGGTTCATTCCTTGCATCTTTATTACCTGTGTCGCGGCTTCAATGGCAGAGCTTGCATCGTCTATGCCGTACGTCTTCTCGTCAAGATCCTATAAAGCAGTCTGATCGCAGCATGGTCTGAAAGGACGAGTGCTGGGCTGTACTACTTCTCCGCCAAGATGGCGTCTCAAAAACGATCTGCACTCGCTTCCTGGATTACCGGA
Organism: Boletus barrowsii; assembly: GCA_038088775.1. Classification (NCBI taxonomy): domain Eukaryota; kingdom Fungi; phylum Basidiomycota; class Agaricomycetes; order Boletales; family Boletaceae; genus Boletus; species Boletus barrowsii. The sequence continues at coordinate 6,948 of JBBPJP010000342.1, forward strand.
TGGTCTAATATCACTGGCCAAGTGACTTTGATTTGCTCGATCGATTATTCATGGCACGTATCGTTCGCTATCGCGTTGGTAGTCCTGTTTATTCTACCCTTAGTGCCGAACTTATCACGACTGGTATCGCCATGGCTACTGACGGCACAGTCGTCTTGGGTTCTGGAGCAACTTTTGGCATACTGTTTACCATTCATCTAACACAAGCCATTCTCTGCTCAGCTGGAACGAGGGTCTTGGCTCGTATGACGGTGGTGGTTCTCATTGTCATCAGTGCGTCGTGACTTGTTGCCCTCAAACTTGTCCCAATAATTTTGGCAGTGACCACGACAATGTCCAGTATAATATCGCTCTTGGTTTGTTCGAGGGGTATGGTCTCTCCCAAAGATGCGTTTACAAAATTCGAAAATAATACTGGGTGGTCCAACAGTAAGTTTTTTTACGCTTCGAGCGCGCATACATTTATTACAGCGTAGACGTCTGGGCATTTATCTTGGCGTTCACTACACCAATGTGGTCCCTGACGGGATGTGAGTCACTACCTATCTCCAAAGGCGTCACTCTAAGGATGATTAGATGATTCCGCTGCTCACATCGCCGAGGAAACTTCAAATGCAGCTCGTGCGGCTCCAATCGCCATCATGGTTGGAGTCGTAGCGACCGAACTTCTTGGCTGGGTGATGTTTATCGCGATCTCGTTCGCCACTTATTCGGTTCCGGATGTGTTACGGTCAAAGTTCGCATTACCTATTGGGGATGTCTTCTTGCATGTCCTCGGAAAAAGAGGCGCTTTAGCTCTCTGGTGGTCCATCGCGGTACTTCAGGTGGGCATCTTCGAAATCCTAATCATGTACCATCTGAGGCGCATCTTAGTATTTGACCGGATGTTCTCAAGCTGTCGATGCATCCAGAGTTATGTTCGCCTTCTCTAGAGATGACGCACTACCGGGCTCGCGGTGGTGGAAACGAGTCAACCGATATACTCAGACCCCCGTTAACGCCGTCTGGTTTGTCATACTACTTTCTGCGATCTGTGGATTGCTTTCCTTCTCATTGGCGGCGTTTGACTCGCTGGCATCGTACGCATCCCTCCTTGCCCCGCGCTGTGCTATTTGACAAATGTCTCCACCAGTGCTGCGGTGATCGGCCTTTACGTCTCCTATGTTACCCCAATCTACTTGCGCATTACATCTGGTAAAGACAAGTTTAAGCCTGGACCATTCCACCTCGGACGCTGGTCTAGACCCGTTGGAGCAATAGCAGTCGCATGGGTCGCCTTTATGGTCGTGATGTTGCTATTCCCTTATAGCCAAACTGTGGGCCCGCAGACGACGAGTGAGTTAACTTTTGCCTCATGTCCGAGTCATTCAGTTTTACTCAACCCCGTGAGAGACTATGCTATTGTGATTATTTCGACTGTCTTCTTCTTCGCAGCGGCATCTTGGATCTTTTCAGCCAGACGTTGGTTTACTGGGCCTATACCTAACATAGCGGATGCAGACTCGTCCTCATCCGATGACAAACCAGAGTAAGACATTGCCTTGTCTCTGTTGATTGCACGCGTCGGATAGACGGTTATGGATGACATGAAATGGTGTACTGTTGTATTCGGTATACATCGTCCCTATGTTTTCTGGCACGACCGAAGACGAATTGGTTTCCTAAGTTCGATGGAAACGCGCGGCGGACAAGGTCGTCATGAGTTCCGCGGCGGTGACCGGCATATTGGGCGGTTCGCCGGAGCTAGTCGACGGAATCTTCATGCCATTCAGATGTAGCACACCTCGACTCAAGGTAAAAACAGTAACAGGTCAGCCTTTGAAGAATCGAGTAGTAGTGCCGCCGTATGCGCGGGAGTATGATAGTACGCCGCGAATGGGTGGTGCCGATGCTTGCGAAAGGAGAACCATGAGCCCCCGAGCCGTATTTTTGATTTCCTGGACACAGAACGGGGGAAAGAGCCAATTTAATTGGTGTTGTGGAGAGGTAGGATTGATGTCTCAGGATGGCAGGTGCGCTTGGAGTTCAGAAGTGCATTGCTTGTTCACATCCGCCGCGCTACCCTGGTCCCAAATCAACCAACCCCCGCGTCACAGCAAGTTTGATTTTCTCCGTCCTCCCGCTCCAGACTCACCCTTTTCTTACATTTTACCACCGTCTCTGAGCTCCGCGTCCTCAACCTTTTCATATACGCGGTCTAGCAAACCACCAACATGGCAGCATACTTTGCCAGCGATTCCGTGCTGACCCATGCGACTTCCTTGTACCCTTATGGCCAACACGACGATCCAGACAGCCAGGCTCAGAGCTCCACCGTGTACAACCTACCCACAGACTCCGAAGGGGAGGTGGAGGTGGACGAACTGGAGTCTGATACAGGGTCAGAGCAAGGGGCCGGCGCGTCCGCCGCTCAAAAGAAAGCGGGAAAAAGAATGGGGGAACGCGTCCCAGGGACAACGTTGCTCCCTGTTTCCAGAGTCGAGAACATAGTCCAGGCGGATGGTACCCTCCCTCCTCACCTCAGAGACCGACGCTGCTGACGCGATTCTACCTTGGCTTTCCAAGGTATCACAACGAATCTCTCCATGTCAAAAGAGGCCTCCTTTGTCCTATCCATTGCAACGGTATGTATTGCCTTGGTTTTCTCCGATTCAGGGGTTTATACACCGCTTAGGAGGATTTCATAAAACGCATGGTTCAAGCCGGACATCGACAGGCTTCTGCATCCCGTCGAAACGTTATCAACTATGTAGACATGGGTCAGCCCAGCGTCACCTTATACATTCCTTTCGCTGATTACCTTTCAGCGGCTTCCACTCAACAGTACCAAGAGTTCATGTTCCTTCGAGGTAATTACCTCTTTTATCCAATCAATACTGTATACTGATGTGCTGTATCATTCTAGACACAGTCCCCGAACCAATCTCGCTCTCTGAGGCATTAGAGAGGCGAAAAATGAAAGAAAAACAAGACCTAGAGACAAATCCAGCCATGTCCTCGGCCACCCAGCCAATTGCCCCAGGGCCAACTTCGTCTTCTCACTACCTGAACGGCAGGCTAAAATCCAGAAGCCGTACAGCCAATGGAAAAGAAAAAGCGAGTGCGAGTGCGTCCCTGCAAGGCGAACACAGGAGGCAGACGGGAGTGCTCGATCTACCAGATGACCCCACTTCGACAAATGTGGTTAGAAGTTCCAGCGGGAGAGTCATACGGAGCACGAGAGCTGCCCGCCAAGACGAAGAAGCGGACGACGAAGAGATCGAGATGACAAATGGCTTTCCGTACCCCCATGATTACGACCCTTGGTCTGGTTCGGCGTCACCGAGACGACCGCCAATGTCGAACCGACCTCCTCATGACAACATTCATAACTCAACACCACCACCTTTCGCTCCTCCTTGGCCTGGTCAGTTCATGGGACCTGCCAGTGCCTTTTTGCAGGAGACTCAGAGTACATTTGGGCGGATGGTACAAAATCCCGGTCGTACGATTTATTCACAGCACACACGCCCGGAAAATGGGTCTTACTCTTAGTTGCAGCATCGTTCATTCAGTCGTGTATTCACTACTCGTCTAATATTTCCTGGCGCATCCTCATGCAAACTACAGACTTTCCCTGCTAGGACTTCCACAGCCATAGCTGCAGTTTGAGCTAATTGATTGGACTGGGACGATCAGCTAGCCAAGGGGTTGACGAACCAAATGTTGGAGATGACTTGTCTGTGACACGGTCAGTTCGTGAGCAAGGCTGCATGCCCCATGATGCAATCTTATCTTATCTTATCAACGGGGCCTGGCCATGTTTCATTGTTAAGATATCGACTCGGACGGCCAAATTCAACGTCATCCAATCATCCCGCACAGCACGTTCGTTTTCGCGGTTATCAACACTTAACGGATTATCATACACACAAGATGGGCAGCGCTGATGGTGGATCTAAACTACCTATTATCAGTATCGCGCCGTACTGGGACAGTCAATCGGCCAATACCACGGAACGCGAGGCAGTATCCAAAGCACTCCACGCAGCTTGTATTGAATACGGCTTCTTTTATCTGGACATTTCTCAATGCGTCGATCCCGCCGAACCAGAAGAACTTGCATGGCTCGCTCGAGAATTCTTTGCTCTACCCCAAGCTGAGAAAGACAAGATCGCACTGAAGCATCAAGATTTTGCCCGAGGTACGAACGCCACATTCGTGTTGTGTTACCAGAGTCCAGACTCGCTTATCCTTTGCAATCACAGGGTATCAAAGACTGAAGGAAAACGTTACAAACGGAAAGGCAGACAATCACGAGGGTATCGACTTTTACAGACCTGTAGAGAACCCCGACAAGTCGCGGCCACTCTGGGGAGAAAATCAATGGCCAACCATCCCCGGTTTTCAGACCAAATATGAGAAATGGATCGAAAAAATGAAGAAACTCGGGATGATTCTCATGGAAGCGCAAGTGTATATCTGATCGTAGGATGTGCATGAAACTGACTAAGTCACCAGGATGGCATACGGGCTAGGGATGAACACCGAGGAATGGCGCGATCTTCGCGCTCAGGTGGATGATAGTTTCTGGGTGATGCGGATCATCGGTTCGTCCGCGACCACATCTACGCCTCCGTACGGACCGACTAAAAGGTTCGAGATACTGACTTATTTCCCACTGTGTAGGATATCCGTCCCTTCCCGACGACCATGATGGTTTCTCTTGTGGGGCGCATAAGTACGTGGATGGTCTGATCCTCCAAGAACTCTCTAACTTGTCTGCAGGGACTATGGGTGCCTGACGTAACCATGACTTCATGATAAAAAGACGAGATCCCTCTGATGATACGATCTTAGTCTTCTTTACGCAGATCCTACAAAATCAGCTCTGCAAGTATTCTTACGCAAGCGTGGACATACTCCAATAACTGCTGATGGACTCCCCGACGAACATGGGGGTGAAGAAGGACTTTGGATTAACGCGGACCCGATCCCAGGATGCATCGTCTGCAACATTGGCGAGAGTGAGTCCGTTCCGCAGACCTAAAAGATCACTTATCCATAGCCATATAGTGTGGGAGATATGGACAAATGGCCTGTACAAAAGCACCCTGCACCGGGTAGTCCATAGAGGAACGAATTACCGGTATGTTTTCCTCTTCAGGCATGCTTGCTTTGTCGTTTTTTATCCCTTTCATTCACAGCGTCTCGTAAGATTTCATCTTGTCCCCGTGCTAAGCCGCGCTGACCCTCTTCAAGAATCCCGTTTTTCTTTGAGCCAAATTTCACGGCGCGCATCGCGCCGTTACCGGTTGCAATGCGTACCTTGGCGGAAAAGGGCGACGCACCACACGAGGTTTATAAGCCAATCGTGTATGGCGAATTTCTGCTGAAGAAAGTGGGGAGCAATTTTTCTGTCGACCCTGTGCAGGGTACGACTAGCATCTGATGGTGGATGGCCTAAGAACTGATAGAACTGGTTTAATAAACCCGTTGGGTTTCTGACATCACGTGACCACGTGAACCGGCCTATTTGCATCACTGTTTTCTACCAATCCCAAGCACTATGTGTATCGTCCGGTTCATCAGCATCGCTGCGGGCTTTGTCGTCCATCGATTTGTCGGAATCTGAAACTTCACGCTGCTCGAGGACCTGAGTCGCCACTGTTGCTCCTAAGTCAATTGACAGGACTTTGACTCAGCTTCTCGTCCCCGAGACTGGACACTGCTGTCTGTTTCATCGAGCCATGTCTGTGTGTCCTCCTCTCCGAGCCCCTCCATGCCATCAACATCATCAGCCACTAGGTAACTGCCATCAGTTTTGTGGCTGATTGTTGGCTCAGAGGACTGCTTGTTTGAGTCTGGCTTCGAAAGCGAATCAAGGATGATGGCACGATGGGAGAATGAGTTGAAAATTTCCGTGCCTTGGGGAGTAAAAGTCGGAACAAACTCAGGCCATATTCTGGATAAGCTTTGTGGTACATTGTGAGCCCACACTACAGAGAGTTAACCACGAAGTCGGCAGTCCAACCATGGTTGTAGGGGTGTAAGTACTTATCGGACATTGAAATGGACTTACCTTTTAAGGTAGGTACTTTCCACGGTTTTCGCTCGCTCACACAGTGTTTTTTTTTTCTACGCGCTGCGCGCGAATTAAGTCTGCCTCACTGCGAGGGTATTACGTGACTGTTAATAACTTCCCGAATAACTAGTTAATAACTTGCTAAAAATAATTACGTTATTAACAAAAGGGTCGCCCGAACTGGTTCGTTACGTCACGTGCTACTTGTGCCCATCTCTGCGCGGGGCGATGAACGTGTTGACTCGTAGATTATTTCATCGACATCGATTGCTCTCGCATCATCCACTTTGGAGATCTTTCGTTGCAAGGACCATGTCGTACGAAGCATCACTCTCAAAGTTGCCCCAGCCTCTCAAGGATCTGGTTGCAAATGCACAAGCAGACACAGGAAGGACCGACACTGATAAACAGGAAGTGGTGAACTGGATAGACAAAGTCGCTGCAGGTAACGTCGTAAAATCGGGAACCTTCTCGGTGAGCGTGTTCCTACACCACGCGACTATCATCTGACGACCTTTGTGGACCTTGCCTAGGATTTGGAATCCACTCTGGTCCCTCGGACATACATCGTCAGCAACTACCTCACAGCTGCTGACGTCGCGCTATATGGTGCCCTTCACCCAACGCTGGTATGCCGTGCATGTTCCGATGCCGTCTAGTGCTTCTGTCTCACTTCAGCTCAAAGTCACAGCTGCAGCCTGCTCAATATTACGCGACGCCTGCTACTACTCGTTATTTCGACCATATACAGACGCTACCATCTGTACGGGCCGCGGCGCAGGCATTGTCGCCCGCATTCTCCACCGTACTTTTCGACTTCGAATCAGCTCCAAAGATGGACAGAAAGCAGGAACCCCCAAAGAAGAAAAACAAAGCTCCAAAGGCCGTCGATCAAACAGCAGCAGGAGAGAAGACTGAGGTAGCAGCAAAGTCGAAGGAAAACGCTAGCGGACCATCGAAAGAGAAGAAGGAGAAGAAGGAAAAAGAAAAGAAGAAGGATGCTGCTGCTCAGGACGGAGGCAAGAAGAGCAAGGGAAACACCGGTGGTGGTACCGCCTCCGCTGAAGATACTGGTGAACCTGTACCGTCCATGATAGACTTGAGAGTCGGTCGCATTGTTGATGGTATGACATCCTCTGACTTTCTGCCCATTCTGACATGACAGTCTTTTAATAGTGAAGAAGCATCCCGATGCGGATAGTCTTTATATTGAAGTAAGGCTTGAGTTGCAAGCCGTATTCTAGCTCTGAATTATGGTTTTTAAGCAAATAGATCTCGGCGAAGAAACGGGCCCTCGCACCGTGGTATCGGGACTCGTCAACTACATACCCATAGAAGAGATGCGCGACAAGTATCTCGTTGCGATTGTACGTGGACGGCCCCCCCTCTGAACCAACTATCTTTGGCCAACCATTGATCTGACCCCACTCAGTGCAATCTTAAGCCCGCGGTTATGCGTGGCGTAAAAAGCTTCGCCATGGTTCTCGCCGTGCGTACATTCTCGACCGACGCGTTTCGAATTGAATCTGACACTTTACAGGCGACGTCAAAAGATGGGAAGGAAGGTGGTGTTGAGTTGATTCAACCTCCCCCTGGCTCAAAGCCCGGAGAACGCGTGTACTTTGAAGGACCTGAATATGAAAGTGCGCTTATCGTTCCTTTCAAGCATGGCCTTTGCTCTAAAGTTGCTATCAGGTGCCCAGCTGGTATCACAATTGAACCCCAAAAAGAAAATCTTTGAGACCATCCAACCTGGTAAGAATTATATTAATATCTTTATCCGGATATTTTTTCATCGGTATCTCCACACTACCAGGTTTCACGACGCTAGATAATAGAGAAGCGGCTTGGATCAATCCTGGGACCAAAAGTGTCCACAGGATCCGCACCAAGGACGGTGTTTGTGTTGCCCCCACCTTTATCGGAGCGTCGTTGTCGTAGAGAAAACTTTGATGTACACAGTGGATATGACGATAAAGGATGGGTGATATCCGACAGACTTCGAGTGCTTCGGCGCCAAAATGAGCGAAGTCGTCCCCACGGCATTGCACTAGGCTTCAAAAAGTCGAAGCACTCATAGAAATTGTAGGTAGGATACATACGGTGATGAAATTGAGCGGGGTTACATGCAGACGACGAACCTATAGTTACAACTTGCACAGAATGAGGATATTATGTCCATTAATCAACGTTAATCTTGATACTCTCCTTGTCCTCCATCTTTGGGGCTCTCAAAGTGAGGACTCCGTCAGTCAATTTAGCCGTAATCTTCGAACTATCAACTGAGCGGGGAAGCCAAACAGTTCGCGTGAACGACGAGGTTCGAGAGTAAAGACGCTCTGTAGTCAATTGGTTCGATGGTGTCTCGGAGGTGCTCACAACAGCCCCTGTACCTGGACCTACTATCAGTGGTCAAGTCAATCGTGTGTAGCGAATGTGCATACCCTCGCCTTGAGTAGTACTGCTCTCGGTGGTGGAGTCAGTGTCACCCGAACGACGACCAGACGTCCTTCCCTGAATGGTGACGCTACGGCCGCCGTCACCAACGGAGATGTTGATGTTCTCCTTCTTCACCCCAGGTAATTCCGCCTCGACGATGTAGTTATCCCCTTCTTCAGTTAGGTCTAGGGCGGGATGTACGGTATTGGGAGACGCGAAGAACGGGTCAGCAAGGAATGAGCGGTGCGGAAAATTGTAGAGAGTAGGCGCGCTCCTCAGAGGCTCTTCGAGCGTACGGAACAGTGGTCGGAACTCGTGCAAAAATCTGCTGATGGACATGGTTACTGGTCAAGCTGCACCTACTCTGAATCATATATCATAGGGGGGAACGGAGCACGCATGACGTCGTCCCTCGGCACCATAAGCGGTGCCCGGGGTCTTCGATGAGTTATAAATGATGATTAGTACAGGTCCACAAAACGATTATGTAGTACCAGGCCATTCAACGACATATTGTGCTAGAACGGAATGCTCTTGATCGTCGTCATCCTCGAATTTCAGCTTATACATCAATTTGGAAGGCGTTCCCTATATTAACCCAGTCGTGAGCATTCACTTCCGAGATCCTGCCACGACTTACACGACCGGACGGCTGAAGTTCCCTTGGCGATGCTATCACTTCGGCACGATAGAAACAACTGGTATCGGGATACAGCGCCATTACAGTCGACCCGGCTGGAAATTCCTGATACGCATTTGGATGTGCCGCACTGTTTGGCAGGGCATTCGGATCAGGTAGGGGAATGATGGCTCGAAGTGTCGTGTTATAACACTGCCCAGGCTGACCGTCTTCTTGTGGCTCTACGTCCTGGACCTCATAGCTGCAATTGTATTCCGTAAGGCACAGTACACCTGAATATAAATATCGACACACCGATTCTTATCCTGATTGATGCATCTGGTGATGATAGCTAAAATCCACGTATTCTCATCTACGTCGATAACACTTCCATCTGCAGTCTTCCCAGGAGGTGGATGGAAGGCAACTTTGCGCCTCTCTTGCAGAGGTAGCTGCTTTGCCAGTGCCTCTCTCCGTGCTTTCGGTTCTCGAGAGAACGGAATCGCAGGTGATGGTCCAGTGGATCCCCGCGTATGGGCTGCCGCCGTGGCACGTTGTGCTCCAGCGACGGGAGGAGTCACAGAGGTAGAAGTTGGAGAAGGCGATGGTGGGCGTGGACGTTTATTGCGTTTCTCTGTCGCACGAAGTTCTCAGAAGACATGATAACCCCTCAGGGAAAAAGCAAACCTTGTGGTAATGCTTCGGACGCCTTTCGAAGAGCGATCAGAACGCTGACCCGTTCAATGGCGTCATTCAGCGCTCTATGACAGAAATTACGTTCACCGCCGAATAATGTAGGGGGAGACAGCTTCTCACTCAGTCTCTTCATCAGAGTTGCTGCGTACCTCTTTCAGTGCAGCCTGCAGACGCTTATAATTTGTCCTGAGCGTTTCGTACCCCTCCGCTGGGAGCGAGTCATCAGTCGGCCACATGGCCATCAGCCTGTTGACGCGTCCAATTGTCTCGATACTATTCTGGTTAGCATAAATACTGGAAAGTGCTCCCAGTGATTTGCTTGCATGGGACCAGTACTCTGTCTCTGTTCATTGCTCTAGCTATATGGTTGACTCAGGAGGAAGCGTGGGAACTTACCTTCTGACGAGGCTCGGCGTGTCGAACCTCGTCTTCTATCCATGGCCAGAGTCTCGGACAAAGGAAAGTTTTGAGGATACTATGCGGACGGAGAAGTGGGGGTACGCCAGTAATATTACTGCACGAACCGTCGCCAGGTCCAATGCGTAGTCACTGTGTTGGCCACTGAGTAAGTTGAGCGTTCGTACCAAACATCGCGGAGTTATGTACCAACTAACATACACATCCACAACATAACAGCAATGAGTACTGACTACGCTACATCATCCGCTATTTTCTAGCAGTGCTTTTCGTTGAATCTGTCAACTTTCGCAGTGATACATCGTAGACGACTGAGGAAGCGGTAAGAGCTAGAGCAGGCTGACGAAGTAAGACCGACCCTCTTCGATCTTTTTGAGATCATATTTAAGGCTATCGAAGCGTCGCCGCAGGGCGTCATTTTTTAGGTTTAGCTTGGTTTGATTACGGAAAGAAGGCATGTCAAATCCCGCAATGAAAGCTTTGAGAAATGTTACCATCGAGAAACCAGCAAAAAGATCTTTCACGAAGACCGAGATACGAAGTGGTGCTTCGTAGTCTCCGAGCGTCACTGCATTGACGGCAAGGCGCGACTAGAAGAGTGGTGAATTGAGGGGTTACTTCCGCATTCTCCGAAACGCCAAAGATTGGCAAGCCTTGTTTACCAGTTCATTGACGAGGCTAATGAGCCCGTGCAGATAATCTTCCACAGCTATTGAGAATCTATCTGCCCATTCTTCCTTTACTGGGAAGCCATGAGTGTTCCGACTTGAGAGACTGGCGGTAAACAGCTCACTTCCAAGGACCTCGCTAGCCTGCGAGAGTGTGATAAGCGAGCCACTACTCAGGTATTCCACTAGGGCGGCGGAGTACACTGCCGTACGGAGAGAGTTTGACCACATCTCCTTCCAGCGCCAGAATTGGTTAGGAGGGACGAGGGAAGCGAGGACAGCAACAGTATCATGACAGCTGCGTAGGATTGGGCGCACCGAGCCGAGCAGTGGGGGGACTTGGAGTCAACGGGTTAGATGTCAATGTGTCGGGTGGGCGAGAGACCAACTAACGAGTATCTGTCGAGGTAGAGTGAATTTTGTTCAGGATACCGACCATGATGCGGGCTTTCTTGTCGAGATCAGATACTTGTTGTTTGATTTTCTTTCGTGGGGATTGGCCATCAATCAATCTTGGTGAAGGCACCGTACCTCTCTAATTTCGACGTCTCGCTCAAGGAGCTCGTTGAGATAATCCACGTCCATTGCATCCATTTCTTGACTGCCTCCTGACTAGTTGCGACTCGGACGTAAGGAAGGCTGACTCGCGCGCGGCTCCGCTCGCTTGTCCATTTCCGGTCACTTACATCTCAGCTTACTGCCCACTTCCCCAGTTGCGCAATTTCTTTCTGCAGGCTTCCTCCATCCTAATCCCTTTCATGACCACGACCAGCGATGTGGACAAGGTCAAGGCTCTACTCGTCAAGCTTCGCGACACGCCCGTCAACTCGGCGGATGGCTCGGACGACGTGTTGGCTCCAGTTTTCACTTATCTAATGAAGGTGCCGCCAAACAGCTCCGACAAATGTTACCACTGGTTTTGTTCTCGTGCGGATCAAGTCACTGTTGGCGCGGCAACATTTCTTTTGCGGTTGTTCGCCTATGGTAGCTCCAAAGTAAAGGAGTGGAAGGCTAGGTTGATATCTTGCTTGGCGGGCTGTTCTGCTTGCGTCAAAGCCTTTGGCGAGGCCAAACACACATCTCGGTCAACGTGAGTTTTCCTTACTCCTTGCTCCATGATCGGTCGGGAAGATTGAGGCAGACTGTTCGCATTCTCACTCTCTGCCCATGGCTAGATGTGATGAGGCTCATATAGCTGACCGAAGACATCAGGTATTTCGGTGCCTTCTCGGACGACATTCTCCGAGGATTCTACAGGAGCTTCAATGATTGGGAGTTGGAATTCGTCAAGAGCGGTTTAGCGTCGGCTGGAGTTGGAGTTGCCGCTCGGAACGACTCCTCGGCTTTGCGCGGCGTGCCGCCGGCTATACTATACCATTCTGTCTCGAATATACGCGTCCTCCGTGATCCCGACATCCTTGGGGTGGTGCGATCTCGACCCGTGGTCCCGAGCTGGCCAACGGACGCTCCACCTCCCGGATTGATCATTCTCATGTTTGACGAATCTCAAGCCGTGCGGCAGTGGGCGAAGGCTTTTGTAGCTGCTTGTTCGGAGATACCTATGGCCGAGGACCACTTCGTCGCCGGGCATGGAGTAGCCCTTCAAACCATATTTAATTTAATCGCCAAGACTGCGAACCAGCATGACCCCGCTGGGTTGCACGTACCTTTAATGGAGGGGGAGGCCTTTCCCGTTGACTCGTTTTCCTTCACGTCGGATTCAAATGAAATCTGGGCTGGATTTTGCCAGGTTCTTCGTCATATACCCCCTAAAACAATTCTGCAGTCATACGGAGGAACCGACTGTCGGAGAGTTGTCACAAGTCACTTGCATGACACGGGTCCCCGTATGTGCACCAACCTTCCACATATGTAATCCGCGACCAACTGATTTTCTCTTATTAGAGTTTGCACATATATTAAAGTGCATGCTTTTTCTGCTCAAGCGCCTGAACGCCGGTCTCTGGAATGGCGAGGCGCCTGAGTTTCCACAGGTCGTGTTCGATGCCACCAAGGACAACCCATCTTATATTAAATTAGTCGAGGAGGTCCAAGTTGTTCCTCTAGACGAAAAACCCTGGTTTCTCTCGTGGTTTGGAGAGTATCTGTTATCGTTGAAGGATTCCGGTGTCTTTGGCGATGTGCTCGCAAAAAGTGTAGACCTACTTTGCGAGGAACTCCAGCATGAGAGGTTCAAGGAAGTCCGTCCTGTGGTCATGTTTGCTGCTATACGAGTCAGTTTTTGCGCTCAGATCTGATGGGGTTCAGAACTGATTTTTAACCACAGTTACTCTCGTCGTTGGTCCGTAAAAGTCAAACGGAAGAACTCGTTCGCCATCGACAGGCAATATCCAATGTTCTGGACATTCATGTCGATGTTATTACATCCGTTGCTTTTGGTCGCCATCACACAGATCAAAAGTGGAAGTCTGCCCGCAGTGCCGCTCGTGATCTCGTGACAGCGAGCCTCGCGCGGGACGTACGGGAGATTGGTGGTGCAATCACCCAATCTTGTGTGTTTCTTGCTGGTCAGACTGACACATTCTCGACATGCACTATCCGAGAGCACATGTGGACGAAGACGTACGAGTCCCTGCAGACAAATGACGCGGATGGTGCCATCTCTCTCCTCAATCTGGTTGCCCAGTATGCCCATCTGGACGTCCTGAACTCTCGTGCTTATAAACCAATTTTTTCGAAACCGAATGCACGAGTGGCATTTGATGCCATCAATCGCTCCCTACAAGTTACGAGACAAGGTTTTGTAGAGACAATCTCTAAATTTGCTAACTATAACCAACCAACCTTCGTGCGCAATGTTCTTGGTCGTCCAGAGGTTGCTGAGAACGTCATGGTTCTCATGTTGTCTCCAATTGACGACATCCAAACTGCTGCCAAGACCTTGGTTGGGCAAGCGTTCGATGTGGATGTCCGTCTCGATTGCTTTCGCGCATTGCTCTCCAATCTCCCGAACCCCTCCTTTTCCGCTATTCTCGGTTTCCTCGAAAAGTTTATTCGACATGCACCTCAGGTCACTGAGGCCTGCAGCTTGTCAAAGTCCCTTGTACAGTGTCTCACGGACATCATCGAGGTGCTCTGCTCTAGCCCGGATGGTTTACTGCATTCCGATGCGTTCTTGCAGCCCCAAGATTCGCAAGGTCCTGCTTCACAGCTCCCTCAGCTGTGGACGCTCATGACGCAGTCGATTACCGTGATATTTAAACGGACTCCGCTGTGGGCAGACTTCTTCGACATACCCGATATGACAGTTTGGATGCGAGATGCACTCATCTTTGGTCGGGATATGCTGGCGCAGTGGAGGGTCATGGAATCTGCCGCTGTCAAGGCTACAGAGGATTCCAAATTAACTCAGAAGCCATCCAAGTTATCTCGGATAGGAAAGCGGATGATGAATGATCTTCAACCTGTCTTACCCGAGCTTGCGCGGTGGCTTCGGTTGTCGGATGAGGAGCTGCTGCATCAATCGTTTGCCCTTATCCAAACTGTCTTGGAGTGCTTTCGGACAACGGGCGTCCCCCCTTCCGAAGCTGGCCTTGCAAAGTTGAACAAGCATGTGGACGATGCTCGCAAGACGACGCACGGCACTCCAAGGACTCGTCTCGATTCGGCTCGCATAGCAAAACTCGAAGACACCTTAGCAGCGTTTGAGAGCGACGACGACGACGTGGAGATTGTTTCTGTGACAACTGCCAGCAGTCGCGCCTCTGCTCCTGCACGTAAGGACGCCAAACCAGTACGCAAAGAGGTGCAGACAATACTCAGGCCCCCGGCTCCGCAGAAACCTGCGAAACCTTCCCCCGTAGACCAACCCAAACTAGAGAGACCTGCATTCCCAACCTTTAAGAGGGTGCAGACAACTGTTCCTTCCGGTCCCAGTCGTCCACTGCCTGGTCACAATGAGGTGCCTAAGGTACCAGTGGCAGTGGATTCATCGTCCAGCGAATCCGAATCTGACGCTGATACTGGAGGTGCAAAAGGTTTGGCCGCCCTTGCCAAACTTCAAAAGTCCTCTCATGTACAGAAACCCGCTGAAAGACGTCAGATCAAAATACTTGATGTCACAAACCGGGCCAAGAACGCAACGATGGAACGACTTCACCGAAGGGATGATGCACGCAGGAGGGCCATGCGGCTCAAACCTGATATTTCTGGACTTCACCGCGCGCTGTTGTCGTGGAATTATGATCATAGTGGTCCAGATCCTCCTACACAAGGAACACCGTTGCTTCGTGTCCCGGACAAATTTGTGGACCACCACCATTACCTCAGTGTGTTCGAGCCGCTCCTGTTACTCGAGTGCTGGGCTCAGATCGTCCAGTCGAAGGAAGAGACTCAGCCATCGTACGACTGCAAGATTTGTTCGAAGCAGTTCACAGACGACTTCATTGATCTCGAGGTGACTATATCCGAGGCACTCCAGAAAGATTGGCGTCTGTTAGAAACAGATGTAGTTTTGCTTAGACATCCTTCTGGGAAAACTTCGCTCCTCGCCAAAACACAGTCATACTGTACCAATCAGAATGGTACACAAGTCACTCTTCGATGTTTCGTACCCAGCGGGGCCGATCTCGGTTTACAGATCAATAGCATCTGGAGCTTGAAGAAGGTGTTTAGGTACTGTCATTCTCATCGTAACTGCATTCGAGAAGCTAAGGTACCTTTAGCTTGGCGACATTGCATCGCGAATACGGTGCCTTAGTGGCCCTTCCTTTCTACGACGCCTTTCAGTGCATCATGCAACCTCGCATCGCTGCAATGCCACACTTGGACAACCGCGACATTGACCAAGCAATGTCGACCTACCGTGTTAACGAGCCTCAGGCAAGAGCTATTCTCGGTTCATTACGAGCTGAGGGATTTGGGTTGATCCAAGGGTAAGTGAAGGTGTCCATCTCGATAGCTTACTGCTCAGATACTTTTTAAGGCCTCCTGGAACGGGGAAAACTTCGACTATATGTGGGTTGGTCGAGGCTTTCTTGTCCCGGCGTCCCCGACCTACGACTTCTATACACGCGGGGCGGAATTCCACACAAGCCGACAAAGGGCCGGTGCAAAAAGTCCTTCTATGCGCCCCGAGTAACGCAGCAATTGATGAAGTCGCCAGTCGCTTGAAGGAAGGTTACCGAGGTACCCAGAAACGCGGGGAGCCCATCAAAGTAGTTCGCATTGGCAGTGATAAGGCTATCGATATCAGTGCCCGGGATGTCTCGCTAGATTACCTGGTGGAGCAGAAGATGAACGGCGAGAACATGCGAGATTCTTCCAACGACGCCGGAAAGCAAATAGCGCTGCTTCGGCAAGATATAGAATCTGTCAAACGTGCCAAACAGCAAAAGTTGGAGGAGCTATCCACGGTTCAAAACAACACTGCAAGGACACTTGCCATCGAGGAAGAGATCAAGAAGTTGAATTCTCGTCGAATGGCTTTGACTCAGCAGTTCGACCGCTTGAAGGACAAACAAAAGTCAGATCACCGAACCTTAGATGCTGTTCGAAGGCGATTCCGCACCGAGGTTCTGCAAGAGGCGGACGTGATTTGCGCCACGCTCGCCGGATCTGGCCACGATTCGGTCGAGCAGTTGGAGTTTGAGATGGTCATCATTGATGAGGCCGCCCAAGCTGTCGAACTGACGTCGTTGATTCCCTTGAAATTTCGGACTCCGAAGTGCATTATGGTTGGAGGTAAGAGATCGATAACTGTTGATGTACGATATGGAACCTGACCCGTTCTGTAGACCCTCAACAACTTCCACCGACCGTGCTCTCCCAAGAGGTGACGCGACTCTACCAGTAGTCTTGCCTTCGTCCTGATACCTCCTCTAGGCATCTAAATTCAACTATAATCAATCCCTCTTTGTTCGCTTGCAAAAGCATCGCCCTGAGGCTGTCCATCTATTAAGGTGAATGTGGTGTCATGTTGTCTGATCGACCTACTCAAAGATCCAACAGTATCCAGTACCGCATGCATCCCGAAATCAGCCAGCTCCCCAGCCGTTTATTCTACCAAGGTCGTCTACTTGACGGTCCTGACATGGACGATAAAACCAAACAGCCCTGGCAGTCACATCCAAAGTTTGGTTCCTATCGGTTTTTCAATGTTTTGCGTGGCCGGGAAGAACCGGCCATTGGCCATTCAATGAAAAATGTGGTGGAAGCTCAAGTGGCTGTCGCACTCTACGCGAGGTTGCGCAAAGAATTCGCATCAATCAACTTTGACTTTCGGATTGGCATCGTTTCGATGTATCGCGGTCAGGTGGTCGAAATGCAGCGTACATTCGAAAGGAGGTTCGGAGACGATATTCGTGGCAAGATACACTTTAACACGGTCGACGGTTTCCAAGGGCAGGAGAAGGACATCATCATTCTTTCGTGCGTACGTGCCGGCCCCGGCGTACAATCGGTTGGCTTCTTAGCTGGTACGACTCCTGGATATTGAAACGAGGTGTTGCTGAAATTTAACCCACTAGATGTTCGCCGAATGAATGTGGCTCTTACCCGAGCAAAATCTTCCTTATTCATTCTGGGAAATATTGCAACGCTAGAGAGAAGCAACGCAGATTGGAAAGAAATCGTGAATAACGCCAGAACCAGGTCACTGTTGACTGATGTATGTCACCCGTTACCCACGGCAACTATTGTTCACCATTTCGCATACAGGCAGACGGGTCTTACTTTACAGAACCTGCACACGTGCAGTCAGCCCGGCCTGCTTCGCCAACAAAGGCCAGCAAACAGCGACCAGTTCCAAGACCTCCAGAACCAGTCGACCTTGTCACTCCTCAGAGCATGGCGGAATCCGTTCGTGCTAAACCCCAATCACATAACGCTCCTTCTAGTCCGATTGTCCCCACTTCGGTCCAAACCGCCCCGGGTCCAAGTGGCAATTTCGTACAGCACCCGCTACCAAAGAAACCATCCATTGGGGAAGCATCTTCATCGATGAAGCACCACCTACCAAAGAGACCATTTGTTGAGGACGCCTCGTCGTCTATCAGGGAGGACAAGCCGAGACCGCCAGCACATAAGCGACACAAGAAGGACAAGGGGAATATTTTCATCCCAAAGAAACCCAAACCATAGCGAACACAACACTATACATAGTCGAGATCTTTGTCACACATACTTTCGTCTTTCTGCACGGGACGGCGCATCTGCCTAGATTACCTCTACATTGTCTGACTACACAGGATGTAATATATTCTTATTATCACTATGAAGCTTGTATTGGTGGAAGTTCCCACTGATCCGGTCCAAACTTGGGTATCGTCGTCAACACGCCTGCGCTATTTTTTGCAGGTTTAGTGAAGGTACATAGTGTCGGCTTTCCGAGTGTGGAAAGCCATACTGGATTAACCAGTGTAAGTCCTGCAATAGTGTCAGACAGGAATTCTGAGTGAATTTTAGGGATGCGGCATCACACCTTTGAGCCACGGCTTGGTTGTCTTAACGATCTCAGTGAAGATGATATAATCTGGGGGAGATCTGTGTGATAGGACGGAGGAAGGATGTATGAATACGTCCTCCTGAACGCCCATGGCTCTGTAAGGGACACCCTTGGCAGTCGAGTACTGAACCCCAGTAGTCGACTTCTTTTCCACGTGATCTTTTCGAACGGCTACCTGATCGATGAATGCGGTAGCCAACAACTGGCGGAGAACCTTGAGCTATAGGTTGTTCTTTAAGTATATGACGCCAGCTCGTAGCCAAAACTTGTAGCTAACCTGTGTGTCGTTAGGTGGTTTGAGGGGTTTCGCAAGCCCCGTTTCCACGCCAGGAAAGGTCGCGCTGACAATGTTGCAAAGTTGCGCTCTCAACTTATGGATCTCTTCCATGGCCTGGACAACGCGTCAGTTCGTGGGGCACGAAAACAAGTCCTGCAAGTCCCACTTTTGGTCGAACGAAATGTTCTGAGCAGAATTGCAGTCCGCCCCTAGCAAACTCGTATGCGCCGACGACTGAAAGGATTCGGAAGATATCGCTGGTCGACTTTCCTAGGGAAGCGTGGAGCTAGGAGTAGAATGTGAGCGCCACGCGATGAAGAATTACATCGGGGTTACCTGTCGAGTCTCAAAAAAGGCCTTGCGACGCGCTCGGCGAGCCTCTTTTGCCTTGACTCGCTCGTTCTTGATGTACTCCAATTCATCGTTGTCCTCAGCGTCAGAGTCCTTGCCATCACCTGATCCCTCTTCGTGCAGAAATGGGTCACCCACTGTCAGGATAGACACGATGGTGATCATGTATGGCAAGCAATCATGTTGTCGACCAGCAACTAGCATTCGAGAATATCGAGGAGCGAGAGGGAACAAGCTCATCGACTTCCCGAGTGGTGTAATCCTGCCTCCAATCGTAGCGATAGACGCTTCCGGGGTCGTCGACGATGCGAGTGGTGTACTGCTCACCGCACCGAGGTGAGTCAACACCGTCTCAGCTCTCTTCAAAGCTTGGGTGTCGGGAGGGGTTGGGAAAGGAAAGTTCACCACTGTATCGATGCCCATGCTCTTCATTTGGAGTACTACGCCTTCTATGGGCGTACGGAGAATTTCGGGTTGTGAGAATTGTTCAAAATAGTGTTCGTAAAGCGCAGATGAATAAAGCCTGTAGCAATGTCCAGGGCCCGTCCGCCCGGCTCGACCGGCTCTTTGCGCCGCGGAGGCCTTCGATATCCAGTTTACCTGGAAGGACTGTATACAACTACTAGCATCATACCTGCGCTAATAAGTCGTGTGAGAAAGTAAAATGTTCGTCATAAGAAGTACCCCACCTCCTTTGCTCGCCCACAGTCGACAACATATCGAATTCCAGGAATGGTCAATGAAGTTTCGGCTACATTCGTTGAGACCACCACCAGACGGTATCCAGGGGGTGGTGATTCGAAAACCCGCATTTGTTTATCACTCGGTAGAAGGGAATATAGTGGGACGATATGCATCGGAGCTAAAAGGCGTGATACCTATATGCGTCGAGACAAATCTGGATCTTACTCACAGTCACTATCTTCTACGTCGTCGATGGTGTCCTCGTCAGCGCTATCCAAAGCCTCGGGATCTTCTTCGAGGACACCATCGTCGACATCCAAAGCCAAATCTTGGCTGCCGACTCCTAATTCTACATCTTCCGCCTCCAGGACCACTGTGACATTGTTCAGTGATTACCTTCGAGGAGATAGGTGCTGAGATGACATACCATCCGCAGCAGCGACCATTTTTGGAGGGTCTGGAGGGTCGTCCTCGAAGTACTCAGAAGCATTGAC